>VWZF01004021.1:961332-1022145 GCA_013396755.1 Sclerurus mexicanus
TGGGCGGGGATGGAGCGGGGATGGAGCCGGGATGGAGCGGGGATGGAGCGGGGATGGGGCGGACACGGGAGCGGGGCTCCGGGACACCGGACACAGCGGGGACAAGGGACCCCACTGGGATAACGGAGCCCACCGGAATAACGGATCCCGCTGGACACGGGACCCCACTGGGACACGGGACCCCAGCGGGACACGGGACCCCAGCGGGACACGGGATACCACCGGGATGCATCCCCGAGATGCGCCAATTCCAGCCCTGGAGCACCTGCCCCTCCTGGGTACCAGGATCCCCAGCCGTAGTGGAAACGAGACTAAATGACCTCTAAAGGTCTCTTCCAACCCAAACTATTCTGATTTCGTGAAACCTCTCATTTAGTTAGAATTAGGTAAATTAGAATTACCTAGATTTTTTTCCATTCTGACTCCCCATCTTGTTAAAAGGACATCCCCATCACCCCTTTGACTCAGCCTCGGGCTGCACTGGCACCCTGAGCAGCAACCCCTCAACCCGCCCCTGCCAAAGTGCAGCCTCAGCTCTTTGCCCTTAGCAAGGGTAAATCTCACCAGAGTGATTAATACAGCGCTGCCTCCCAGCCTTGCTCCCTCCCCTCACATCTGCTGCTGCTGCTGCCCAAGCTTATCAAATATATTCTTTTATTACCTCCACCCATAAACCCCTCTTTTATTACTTGCAGACGTGCAGAGATTGCAGCCTGTTCCCTACAGCTTTTCTTTATCTCAAGAGTTTCATGCCACGCTGGAGCTCTGGCGTGGGCAGGGGCAGGACACAAGATCTGTCACGGCCAGGGGGTGACATGACCCCAGCCAGGGGGCCAGGCTGGTGCTGCCCCAGCCTTGGCAGGTGCTGATGGGGCTGGGGACCCAATGGTTCCAGGGTGGCCCCTCTGCAGTGGGCACGGGGAGACGTTCTGCTGGTACCTGCAGCAGCAGTAACGAGGCAGCAATTGAGCCCTCACCATTTCATTCCGAATATCCATCTTGCACGCGTGATATTTAATGTGGTTTTGACTTCTTTGTTTTTCCTCCTTCCTGGGATTTCTGCAGTCTCTGCCTGAGCCTATTCACTTCACCAGCAAGACCACACTGAAGGCAGCCCGGGCCCTGCCCTGCACTTAACATTTCCAGCCCCACAGGCACCCACAGGATGCTCAAGGGCTCCTTGGGGTACCACTGACTGAGATGAATTTTCATGGGCTGGATCTGCAATAGAGGCTGAGAGCACAGAATCATAGAATCCTAGAACTGCTTAGGTTGGGAAAGACCCTGAAGATCCTCAAGTCCAGCTGTTAACCCAGCACTGCACTAAACCATATCCCCAGGTGCCAGGTCTTTTAAATCCCTCCAGGCGTTGATGCTGCAGGTGGGCTAAGAACAAGCAGAGGGAGAAAATGTTTAGTATCTGCACAGATAATTTTTCTTTACTTTCTGGAAGGCACATCTACCAAAAGATGGCAGCAAATCTCCTCGAATGGAGCTGGGCATCAGTGTCATCTGCCCTCTTGGGCTCTATTTTTCATACAGGCTATGAACTGTGTAGATTATCCTAGCGAGTGCCAGATGAACTGCAGGATTACAGTAGATGTTCTCAGGGGAGAAAATCCGTGCCTGTGACTTTGGTTTAAATTTTAGAAACTCCTTCAACAGTATAAAAAAATCACCAAAATGCCCTAAATATCAGTTCCCTCTTTTATTTT
Organism: Sclerurus mexicanus; assembly: GCA_013396755.1. Lineage (NCBI taxonomy): Eukaryota > Metazoa > Chordata > Aves > Passeriformes > Furnariidae > Sclerurus > Sclerurus mexicanus. The sequence continues at coordinate 963,048 of VWZF01004021.1, forward strand.
GGCAGCCCATGTGTTTTGGTAATGATACTTCTGAATTTATCAGGAGAAAATGGAATAGAAGGGAATCCACAGTAATAGATTTGACTAATAATAATGCCACAAAAGGTTCAGATACAGGGTCTGTCTAAATGTTCCTTGCTATCACAAGTTGCAGGTCTCAAGCACTCAGGGCAGCCTGTTAAACACCAGTTTGCTGGAAAAACGTGAAACTGCCCCATCCTTCATTACATAAATCTGTGTGTCACCCAGAGGATTATTTTTAATCTCGGTCCTGTATCACTAATGGATGTAGCCATGACCTTGGTTCTGATAGTATTTCATACCAAATTAACTGGGAATAAATCAAAGTCAGTAGAGCCACTGCAGGTACCAATGACATCAGGTGACAGCCCTGGGGCTGGGCTGCCCCAGCTCTGCCCTGTGCTCCCCTGGCAGGGCACAGCTTTACAAAACAAAACACAAAACAAGTGTTTTGTACAGCAGTTAGTGGTGAAAAGGTGGGAGGCACGGGAGGATCAGCCCTTTTGCATTGCAAAGTATGCGTCTGATTCAATTCCTTCCTAAAATGGAAACAGTAAATACTATTTTCATTAAACACTTTCGTATGGCTAAACTGTGCAAAACTGTAATTTCCTCCCAAAAGATTTTAGCTGCCTAAAATGAAGCTTTGAGAAAAAAGCTGCAGCTTGTGAATTCAACATGAACAGCTAGGTCTAATTCATCTGCAGTTTCATTCCTATCACATAACATGCTCGAACAGATGAAAAATTCATTAGCCAGGGATCCAAGATGTATTTGTTCAGTAGAGTTTGATTTGGCCCTCTTTAATAACAAAAATGTTTTCATCTTGTTAACTTGCAAGGGATTCATTCAGAATCAGTCAAGAACTTGCTGATGGAATGATAAAACAAGCAAGGATGCCTCACTGCTGGGTACCACACCATCTAAACATGTCTTCACGGCTCTTACACATGAAACTCAACCCAGGTTGTGTTGCTCAGAGCCAAGCCCTCACTCCTGCTGTGCCCATGTCAGAGGACAGGTTGTTTCCACTGCAGAAAACCCTGTACTAGCGATGCTTACCCAGCTCTGCTCCAGGGGCAATCCGAATAAATAATTTCTACCTGGGCCAGTGTAACGGGGCTGCTCTTGGTCTCTACAAATGAGCACAGGCAGCGATTTGCCACCACCAGCACAGCCCTGTCACACCCATCCACGCCATCATCCCCTTCTTCCCTGTTCTCTCAATGTGACCCGGAGCTCTTTAAAACTCTTTAGAATAGTAGTGTGGTTCTAACTGGTTATTTTCACAGAACAGAGTATGGACCAACCGATCGTTCAGGTTGTCCTTGAGGATCCATAACCTCTGGGCCAAGCAGCCAGCAGAGAGGCCACGTCGGCCAGCCCCAGGCTGAAGGCATTGCAGGGCACACACAGGGAGAGGGATGAGCTGCTTCCAGATGTGGCTCTGCACTGACAGGGATGGATAACCAGCAGAGCTGGCTCAGCTCAGAAAGTTCACCCACTGTTCCCACTCCCATTTCTCCAGTCCACCACCCACCCGGTCTGCAGGCACTGCTCAGCTACTTACTCAAGATGTGGCCCCACAGAAGGTTGTGTTCTGCCCTTGCCAGATACACCAGCCCAGAGCCTGGCTTTGCCCAGCTCAGACTTAGTCCTTTGTGATGCTGAGAAAACCACCAGAGCTGGTGCTGAAGGGAAAAGATGTTATTAGTGGAATTCCGTGGATGGATGCTGACTGAAGGCATTTCTAGGCTTCTCTCCTGGCTGCACCCAAGCACCCTTCATCAGCATGGCAGGGTGAGCTCTGCTGAGAGAGTAAATCCCAGTCCAAAACACAGAAGAAAGGGTTATTTTAGTATTTCTACTAAAGCAGCACCCAGCTACGGGCACCCCTGATCAGTGTGCTCCCCCAGCACCGTGCCACACGCTCTGTGGTGGGTTTGGCTTAGCAGGGCTGGAGGACACAGGGCTATTGGAAGCCCACAGAGGGTTGTATTGATTTTTAAGAAAGCCAAAAAGCAGAAAACAAAAGGGGAGGGCAATAAAAGCTGAACTTCCCCAGCTTCTTTGGATCTCAGAGAATAACGAAGAGACTGACCTGACATTATTACGCCCCCCGCTCACTCCCTTTGGGTTATGTTTTCATTTCCCCTAACCAGCAATGATCAAAGCCAAGAGCCTCTCCATTGCTGTGTATTTTCATTTTCACCCTGAACAAAAGTCGCAAAGGCTGCAGTGCTTTCCCTCCCACCTGTCCTGGACCAGTGGTCTGCTTCAAACAGAGCTGTCTGCAGGAGCACCGGCTCCCTCAGTAACCTCATCCTCACACTGCGGGGACAAACGTGCCCATCCCAGGCAGGGGACAGGGAAGGTGACACACACCCTCAGCCTGGGGTACGGGCTGTCAAAACAGATGTCATGGCTTTTACAACTTGAATTGTTTGGGGAGAGGTGGAAATTTGACATGTCAGGTGAGGCTGGCTGGAGTAGATGTCTCCTTGAGGACAGAGCAAGGAAGAATGGTTTTAAACTGAAAGAGGAGAGATTTAGATTAAATGTTAGGAAGAAATTCTTTACTCTGAGGGTGGGCAGGCCCTGGCACAGGGTGCCCAGAGAAGCTGTGGCTGCCCCTGGATCCCTGGGAGTGTCCAGGGCCAGGTTGGATGGGGCTTGGAGCAACCTGGGACAGTGAAAGGTGTCCCTGCCCATGGCAAGGGGTGGAATTAGATGAGCTTTACGGTCCCTTCCAACACAAACCATTCTACAATACTATGATATCAGTAACCACAGGGCAGTGGTGACTGACAATGAGGCATCGGGTGTGCCATCATTGCAAGGAGCTGTGTCAGCAGGTACCAAAGAGATCTGAGAACCATTTAGGTTGGAAAAGACCCTCGAGATCAAGTCCAATCATTCACCCAGCACTTCCATGAAATCTTCTTCAGAGAAGAAACTTGAGAGGAAGGATAACATGGTCAGGAGCCTGCAAGAGAAAAGACCCTTCACAGCCCTTCAGGCAAGTCCTGGTATCAAATCAAAGGTAGGTATCAAGTGCACTTGTAATCCTACCCCTGGCAGGACTGGGAGGGCTGCTTTAGCACAAGACAAATTGCTGGTTGCAATAGAAGCTGGGGCTGCTCTGGGAAAGAGGGGTTGTTTTTTCTGGAAGATGAAAGAAGATGCCTCAGCTGCAGAGGTTATTCCTCAGGGGGCACAGTCCTGCTGTGGGGAGCAGGAGAATGTCTGTCACCACATCTGCTCCAGGCTCCTCAGAAGAGGGTTCTTTATGGTCCTTATAATTCACACTTCCCAGCCAAGGACCTCATGGAAGGTGCTGCCTGGGAGCTCTTCTTTCCAGCCTGCTTTGCACTTACAGAAATGCCTGAAAAGAGATTTATTCCTAAAGAAATATTTTGTACAGCTGGTAGTGAGCACTGCTGGTTGCCTTGAGGTGACTCCACTGAGCCTTGCAGAGAGCAGCAGTGGGTGGCATGAGCCAAGAATCCTTGAAATTTCTGGTTTGGTGTTTATACAGAACTACAGGAAGGTGCAGGGCGCAAATGCTGCAAAATGATGGTGCAAAACATTTTACAAATGAAGTCCGTGTGGGAGAGGTAAGGAGAGCTTCCCTTCCACCTTGGAGGGAAAATCAGGGCAAAACCCTCCACCTCCTTGGAGGTGAGAGAATAGTTTAGATGCTTCACTGTGCTCAGCTGAGCTCAGGGCAGCCTTCTCGTGGATCCCAATGGAGATTGGAGCGCATATTATTTCCTGAGCACAAGCCAAAGCATGAGCCAACGTCTGGCAATTCTGCCGAGCCTCGGAGCAGCCCATCTCCCGGGAATGTCAGCCTGAGAGCTCCGCAGATATTTGCTTCCCTTGCTGCATCCAGCCTGGATAAAGTCCAGAGAGCAGGACAGTAATAGCAGAGCATCCTGCAAGGATGGGGATTTCCTCTTTTGGAAGAAATTCTGCTCATTGATCTACTCCACCGTAGAGAAGGAAAGGCAATTTTCCTCTTAGCCCTGAGACACATCAGTCACAGCGTGGAAATGCAGTTAATTATTAAATAATAAGGCAGAAGTTGACAAGAAACCCTGACTCTGACACGTGCACACACACATCAGCCTCTATGTCACTGATTGTAACTAGTGCTACCATTTTCTATTCTCTTTTGATCAAAGTGTGTTATTTCTGTCTGTCCAAAAGCCTCTTTTTGATCTTTGGTCCTAAACTTTGATTGAAAGCTTTAGTGAAGGAAATTCCTCCATGAGTTCAACACTTGGCAAGCCAAGCCCTGAACAAGGCACCCAATAAACAGGAGACTTCCTTGTAGTGGACGTGACAAAGGTCCCATCAAGCAGCAGATGTTAACACAAGCCCAGGGCACTTTAGGAGCACGTTTGACACTTGATTTCAGCCACTTCAGGCCATAAGTTAGAGCTGTGTCACCCCTGTAGTGACAGCAAGGGGGACAGACATGCCAGAGGAAGGGCACCAGCTGCTCAGGGCCACGCGGTGGGACAGCCACCACCCTTGTCCCCTGCCAGCACAGACCATCAGGTGACATAACCACTGTTATCCTGCAGTTTTAGGTTTTGATTGCCAATTGGCAGTTATGCAAAGACAGAATTCAAATTCATAAAATATCATAGAAAGCAATTATTTCTAGAAAGACAGAATTCATAAAATATTCTAAATGATCATTGTTAGAGAGAACTATTTTTTTTAATTCATTCTATGATATTTCTTGGGTTTATATTTCACTCTCCTGAAGGATGGCAAGGTAACAGCTCTATCCTGAGCCATCCCTGGAATGGAGAAGGCAGGAATAGGGAGGTGGCAGAGCCATCCTGGATAGCAGGATGGTATTTAACAGGGCTGTAGGATGCATCTAATCCTGCTGGCATAAGCAGCCACGGAAATACAACAAAAAATATCATTGAAGGAAGAAACCTCCCTGCCTGGCTCATGCTCTGCTAGTCAGACAAGAACAGCTCACATGTGCCACCTAGTGATGCTGATATTTCATATACTGGGAGTTCTCCGTGCAGGACCAGGAATATTCCGAACTGTTTGAGGGCCCGTAGCCACAAGGCTGTAGAGGCAGCCCCGTCTGACAGCCCCAGGCTCACAGCAGTAACACTGTCCCAGGGGCACAGGGGCTGACCAGGCTGCAGCCAAGGCTCTGCTACTCCCAAAAACTCCTCAAAGCTGTGACACAAATATTTGGTGTCCAATCTCCCCAAACAAATTTCCATATTTACCTTTAACTTGTCTTTTGTTGTCCCATTTACCCTCCTTGATGGCAGGGTATTTGCAACCCTTGTCAAGGCAATGACAACTCACACAGGATTGTTGTAGCCACTTACTAGTGCAAAGAAATACCTTCTCAAAGCACGAGACGCAGGGAGAGGAAGGGAGCAGTGCTTGCCTTCGCTGCAGGCAGCACCCCGTTGGAAATCTGCTCTCCCCCTGCCTTCAGCCACTTCAGGGGGTGGGCTCTCAGGAATATTGGCTATCAGGGATGTGAGCTGACTTTTCCCACTGCTGTTCCAAGTCTGCACTGTGCCAAGACCTTCCCTGGGCTGTGGAAGACACCCCAAGATCCTTCCCAAACTGTTTAATCCCTTGCTTCTGCAGTAATAAGATGAATGGCTCGGCTCACTTTCAACTCCCAAGTGATTGCCCTTTTCCCTGAAATAACTGCAGATTTTATCTCTCATTTCCCTATACACCTACTCCCATATTTCTTTCAGTTTATCCCTGAAAGCCCTGAGTTTTTCTTGCTCACTTTCCATGGCCCGCAGCTTTTCTTTTAACATTAAGAGCATTGTTTCTGGCAAGACATTAAGGTGTTCACCAAATGCCAACATGAAAGCCATAAATACCCCATTTGCATTCATTTTTTGATAGTCCCTCAGTCTGTGCTGCCACGGTGTCTCTCCCTCTCTGGAAAGCCTGCCCGTCTCCATTGTCTTGGCTCAGACTGGGTTCCTTCACCCAGGCTGGGATCACACCTTTCCCCTTTCCATCAGAGGTTACTCCACCTGTGACAGGTGCCCACTCAGGGCAACAAGAGCAGATATTGCTTGGCTTGGACTTCAGCCTCTCCACTGGCAAAAATCTCATCTCCTGGAAGCGATCACGGAGGTTTTGTCAGGCTGCAAACTCAGAGACAGTTTCTGTTTCATTTCTCCTGTCCCCATGAAAACAGTGCTCTGCAGTGCTGGCTGCTGTTCCTCCCGCAGCTGTACTGCAGGTGCCTTCAGCAGCACCCGGAGTTCACTGCAAGGTTTTAGGCACAGTGACTGCCTTACAGCCTGGCTCCACATCCACAAACACCCACCAAGGGGAGTATTGCCTGAATGTTTTCAGCTGCAGACCACGTCTCTGTACACACTCAGCCTCAGCAGAGCTGTTGCCTGGTCCCTTTTCCCCACTGACTTGAAAGCTGCTGTCCTCCACCAGGTTTCCACCACCTCGCATGTTCCAGCCTAAGATTTGTCACAACAGAGACAAAATCTTAGTCTGCCTTTCTTGCCAAGGTATAGGAAATGCTTTAGAGCGGGCAAAACCAGACCTCCACCAGAGAGCGAGATGGGAGGAATGGGATGAATGGAATCACACTGAAAACTTGTGAATACCAGCTGATTTTGTTAAGTCTGGTCCCCTTTCAAATCAATTTCAGGATTTCAGCAGGAAAGTTTGAACTTTGAAGTGCAGGAATGGGATTAAGAGCAGCCATGAAAATGAGCAAAGCCCTCGAAATTTGTGGCCAGCACCACCTATCCTGCCAATTAACAGCTTCTTATGCAGGGGGAAAGCATCACTCAGCTTCAGCTTTCCTGCATTCCTTAGAGTGACTGGTTGTCATAGTAAATTCTAAGTAAATAGAGACATGAGTTAAAGAAACTACCGCATTCCTGCTTTAGAACAGTGAGATTTGCACTGCCAGCTGCCCACATTTGATGGGTGTCCCTGTAGCTGCTTTAACATCGTCATTCAGACATCACAAGTTAAAATTCCTCAAAGAGTAAAACTCCCATTCATCACTTGCAAAGCCATGGATGGCATTTCCCAGGTTGTGAACTCTTCCTTTTTTGAGCCTGCAGCGCTCAGGGGAACCAGAGAGCAGAAAGACTAAATTAATTTCTCTTTTTTTCTTAATTTTACTGTAGAAAAGGCTCTTTCTGAGACCAGTTTTGGAGATGGGTACCAACACCAGCCCTCAGGCCCCAGCCTTCCTGGAGGGTCCCCTGTTCACAGGCTCTCTCAGATCACCTGTGGCAGCAGCTTGGCCGTGAACATGTGCTGTGCCCATCTGTTACTGCCTGAACCCCAAAGTGGAAACAGGTTGTGAACCCAGCACAGCTCCCACACGTGGCATTATCATTTGGTTCTTTGAATCCGAGTCTAACCTAGTTTTGGTCTTTCCTTTAGTTAGTTTGGTTTAAAAGAGCTCATCTGGAGCAGCTCAGCAAGGTTGCCCTGTTCCTCTCATCCCTCTACCCCTCCTTTCCAGCTCAAAGCACGGGGGAGGCTTTAGAGCTCTGCCACATCACCCCTCTTCACACCTCTGCCCACACTCAGCCAGCACCCAGCAGTCTTTAACCCGAGCCTGTGCCATGGGCACAGCCTGGGCTGGCACCCAGCAGCCGAAGGGCTGGCAAGAGCCACACAAACCTTGCCCAGCACCTCCACAAGCCGCACAGCCGGCAGAGCACGAAAGCCAAGGTGCAGGGCACTGCTCTGCATGGAGCTTCTCACACCCAAGCAGGTCCCAGGACACATTACAGAAGGTTTTCCCCTTGGTGGAAGAGGAGTCGTGTGCTCTTTATGTGGGCAAGGAACTCGCCGTGGGGGCGGCTCTCGCAGCCCTGCTGTGCAAAGTCACGCTCACAGCCCTTTTCGGAAATGGTGTCATGTGAAAACAAAGAGGCTAAAACCTTTTAGGTTCATGGAAAGGAGTTGGGGGGTTTTGGGGGGTTGTTTTGGGGTTGGTTGGTTTTTTTTAAAGTCAAACTAAGAAAAAACTAATTCATTTCAATGATGGCTGTTTAGTGGGTCTCCTCATCTGTGAGGAGCAGTGTCTGTGCAGAGTTCCCTTACAAACACCACGTCTCTCCAGCCCCCAAATAACGTTGTTGTGTTGGTGAAGCTTCCCTCAGGCTAAGCCTGCCAGCCCCAACCACAGGAGCTGGGTGGCAGAGGCTTGGTGGGACTAAGCTGGATCCAAACTCCTGTGACAAAGCAGGCAGGGGCCAGGGGAGGTCAAACAGCAGAGCTGCAGCACTGCCAGCCAGAACCCTTCCCATTAGAGCTGGGAGTTGTTTTCTGGGTTGGTCTGATGGTTCCACAAGATTTAAAGACCCTTTTCTTCAGCCTCTCAGAAAAAAATGACTTAGTGGCAGATATTTCCCGGTCTCCCAGAGACTCACAAACATCCTCTAATACCTGCAAATCAGGGAAATAAAGTCATAAAGTCCTACTCCTTCACAGCATTCAAAAGGAAATGACACCAGTTTCTCCCCCAACTCTGTGCTGGCCTTGGCTGTTAATGCTCTTAGGAGCAGGAACAAGGACTGGTTGAGCCAGATCGGGATGGCAGTGGCTTGGGAGGATGACAGTGACAGCAGCACATCCCAGGCTGGGAGTGCAGCACCATGCAGAGGGCTCTCCAAAACAGGGGCACCAACGAGCTCTACCAAGCTGCCCCCATACTGCCCAGCAGCACCAGTGTTATTTTTGCACTTGATTTTTTATTTTCCTCTAATCAGAGCAAAATTAACTCCGTAGCAACAGCCAAACTACAGGCAGCTACTTCTGACACTGGTAAAAACCAACCTTGTGGTTCTTTGAACATTTGCCTGGCATCTTCCTGAAGCACTTGACCTACATCTTCCTCCTACTCTTCCTTTTGCTTCTGTGTACTCAAATGAACTACTTAAAGGAGTTTTTCTGTGCTTATCAGTAATAAAACTCCAATGATATGGAGAAAAGCCTCATAGGTCAGTCATGTGGTCAGCCCGTGGCATCTGCCACACACCTCTTTGATAAAGAAACTCCCTCTCTCCCTTTAAACTCACTCATGGCTTGCTGTGGCCCTTTTATGGTGCTCTAGTCAGACTGCATTGAAATGGATTGAAATTTAAACAGCACATGGTCTCTGCAGGCTGTAGGAGCTGAGGAGCACTTTCCATTCCATTTGATCAAGAAGTATTTAAGCAGAGCCTCACAACTGCAGTCTGCACAGAGTGGGGTTGTGTATCAGGCTACGGCTGCTTCCCCTGACTCAGAACACGTGTGATAACAGGAAGACAGCCAGGGCTCCTGTTTTACCACCTGTACATGTACACGTTGCCTCAGTCAGAGCACTCCTGGCTGTGGCTACGCTGGCTTGAACCAGCCCCAAAGCTCCCAAATCCAGTGCAAACATCTGCTGTTATCAGAACAGCTCCTGCTGAGTGTCACAGTGCACTGCCAGGGTCTGTGTGCAGGACCCACCAGCTCAGCCATGGGCACTGCAGCCCCTGCTTTCTGCATGGAAAAGGTGCAGGTCCTGTTGGCTTTTTCTGACGCATCATGTGCTTCCCGACACATGTTGGGAGCTCCCAGCTCACAGGATGGCTTCTGGTAAGACATTTACTTTATTTCTGCCAGCAGGGCACTTGCAAGGCCTCAGTGGTTCAGCTGAGTCTGTGTGAGTCTCAGACAGGGAGAGGCGCAGAGCGAAGCCCAACCACCACTACAAAGGGGCTTGGGCTTTCCAGCATTTGTCAGTGGGAGAAGAACCACATTTCATCGTGTCTCTGCCCTGGACACGGCCTGGCTTTGTGGTTCACATCTAAGTGTGGCCCCAAGTACTACCCTGACCACCACCTCCTGGGCTGCCCCTTCACCCCCCTGTCCCAAACATGCCCATGACAGCCAGGGAGGAGCAAGGCTTTGGATGCCCCTCCAGCAGCAGCAGTGTGGGATGCTGTCCACCGTGCTCACCTGCCACTGCTGCTTCTGTCAGCCCCTGGACATCAGGAAATACACAACTGCACCACGGCAGGACCTGCTTCCCCCCTGCTCTGGGCACAGCGAGCATCCTTGGGCAGAGTCCCAGCCAGGAGCCTGCTGGGCTCACACTGGGGCCTGTCCAGTGCTGGTTTCTCCGTTACAAACAAGCAGTTGGCACTAATGGTGTGTGTGGCCTTAAATAGCCATTAGGAGTTATAGAGACATTTGGGCTAATTAGCAAAATCCACATCAGAAAGTACAAGTTCCTGCTATCCCTCCTGTTTCATTATGAATACGAGATCAAGAGGTTAAAGACCAGCCTTTCAAAGGTGACCAACACCCAAACGTTTTGGCAGTCTGGCCCCAAGCAGTTTGCATAGGGCTGTGCAGCACCAGAGTCCGAGCCAGGATCCTCTGGAAAGCCATCTGGGCAAATGCTGGGTCTGTTCTTACAGACACAAACCTCTCATTGGCTGATACACAGTGAGGTGACCTTAGCAGGTGGCAGAACAGCATCACAGAGTCTAAGAAAATCAGATTTGATCTTCTGAATACACCTGAGAAGTCCAATTCATTCCCACTGCTCAGTGTGACTCGAAACTCAGCCAGGGCCAGAGGAGGGGATTTAGAACAAGAAGGGTATGATCTTTTAGGTGTTTCTCCCAAGCTGCCTCCACAAGATGGAAACACACGATCCCACAAAAGCCATTAAGAGCCCTTACGTACGACAGGAGAACTGTTCCCATGAGAAGATCGTAGGTGTGCACACTGCTCAGCCCAGACATGTCTGCTGGGTCAAGCAGTGGATGTCATTCACTGTCCACTAAAGGTATCCCATATTCATACCGGCCTCCAGCTGTGGGCATGACAATTCTGCCTATCCCATCAACTGGCCACCTCTGGAGAACAGGCAAACCTTCATCACCAGCACAAAATGGCACTTTTGGACCCTCCTCTCACACACAGGAGGGGCAGAGGGGAATTTGTGCAGCTGTTTTTGCAGATAGAAGCAAGAGGCTGGATTTAGCCAAGCACGCACTTTGCTATGCCAAGAACATTTTCATGGGAAGTCAGTCATGTTAGTTTGAGCTCAAAGCACAGTTCAAGGGATCTGTTTCGCTGGTGTGGTGATCATCTCCTTGCCAGCTGACTTGGTATTCAGGGTCTTGGAATGGAGAGCAAAGCTACCCATTATCTCCTAAAGAAAAATGTAAAGTATCGGTTTTTTTCATGTTCCAATAATCTTTTTTCAAGGGAGATGCATTTGGAAATACAAACCCCTCAGAATTCTATGCAGTTTGCCCTTTTGTGAAAAGCAAAACAGACAAACTTCCTCGTGCATCTCAGTCACCTTCCCAGGGCGCAGAATCAGCATCCCTTGGTAGGTTCTTCCAGAGATCCTGACCCTTGTGGGGATTACACCTTCAGCGGCCACACAGCCACTGTGCTCATTAAAGCTTGTAAGTGCAGCTGAACACTGGACAGAGCACAGGAGTGGACATTGCCGTCATTTTAAGTCGCTTTTCTTATGGAGGATTCTTCACAGGTATCCTTAAGAATGACATGTAGGTAATTCTCGGTAAGACCTCTATAAATCCCCTGATTGCTTGCTCTTTGCTGGCTTTCTCACTGCCAGTAATTATCATGGTTTGCCCATCTCCCAGCAGAACCTTTCTCACTTTCCTAATTAAAATTCCTTTGTGGGCATCATCTAAGAACTCGTAATCCAAAAAAACTCAAGCCATTGCACAAACCAGCTCCAACTCATACCTAATGTAAGCCCATTGCAATGGAGTCAACAGCTACGCCCAAAACCAAAGAACCAAAGCCTGTGAAGAGCTCCTGGGCTCCTCCAGCCTGCCTTTCTCCCACTGGGATTGCTCCCTACCAAACCCTCCTGAGACTTAGAGCAATGCAGTTTTCAAGGAATTAACCTCGGCTTTAAAGATCTTGTTTTAAGGGCACATCCTGATGTTTCATCTGCATTTTCTGTCTCCTCAACCTTAACTGCCACTCCGCATAATGCGCCAATGAATGGTGGCATTCCCAAGGCCGAGTCCCACAGGAATCACGAGCCACAACAACCTCAAGCACCCCTTGACTAAGCTTGCGATATTTTCTGGTTTAACCTTTATTCTCCAGCACCCCAAACATTTTTGCCCTTCTCACAAGCCTTAATTAGGCAAGGAAAAGCTCCAAACCCCAATGATGCCCAAACCTGAGCACAGCCAATGAGAAGGAATATGTAACATCATGTGGTAGTGGGTAATACCATGAAAATGCCCATTTGTCTGGATAACTGAGATTCTTTCCAAAATCATGCCTAACATGGAAACTAACACACCACCCCAATGCCAATTATTAGCTTCAAAGGCAGCAGCACAGACTAATGCCGTAGACAGATAATATCAGACATCCCTATATTAAAGCAAACACAAACGATTTAATTTCATTTCAGATTCACCTGGAAAATTCTGGCTCTCCCATTCCTTGCGCCAGTCCCCCCTGTGCCATGGGAATGGCATCAGCTGGGTTCACCCATCCTTGCTCCATCCCAGATGTCATTGCTGCCCATTTGCTAACCTCAGTTGGTGGCACCGTGCCTTGGCCAACAGTCAGGACCATCACTGCAACACATCCTAACAGCAGTTCCTGGCTTTTCTAAGGTGAAAATAAGGCTTTTGGGGAGAAGTTAATCGTAACCTCAGATATTAAAAACCCCCAAACCAGGCTCTCACCCAGGCTACAATGGGGTTCTCATCTGATTTTGAATTAATAAAATGAGCATCAAAGGAGTTTAAAGTGATTTGGGCTGTGCAGTAAAGCTGTAAGGTATCTTCTGGTTCAATCCATTTTTAACAAGGCATTTTATTTTTCGGTTTTAGGAGCGTTTCAGTAGCTCTCAGAGAGTTTTAACTAGCTTGTTTCATGGAATAACAAGTTGCAACATATGCTGGTTGCCTGGTGGATGACAGGCAGTCTGCACTGAGTAATCCATGCGGGTCCTGTTGGAGAAACCACTCGGGTCAGTGGGAATTGTCCAAGTTGAAACCAGCTGTTTGTGCAAGCTTTTCTATGGGCCTGGCTCATTTCGAGATTTGACTCACATTTGCTCTACCTACTGTCAGAAGATCCAGCCTTCTCAGCTACTTGTGTTTCTGGATCTTTCTGTTCTGGGAACAAAACATCCAGGGAACCACTCCCAGCCCTGCTCCGGCCAGCGCTCCATGATGAGCTACACAGGACAACAAGGGACGATGCTGGAGTCCTACAGCACAGGGATCGTGTGGAAATGTATAGTGCAGTTAAAAGAGAATATCTGCATAATGCATATTTACCTTTCATTGCCAAGAATAAATTCCAGGAATGTTTTTAGGTGCCTTGTCCAAGGTTTCTGGCTTGAGTTCTTTACAAAGCAACTGAGCGTCTTTCAACACAATCTTGTGTGTCTGGTTTCATTCATTAAAGAGTTTGCTTCCTCATATGATAAAAACAAATCTGGCAGTCGAGATATCTGTGCAGAGCAAGAGCAGTGCCAAGCCCTTGTCAAGGCTACTGCAGTTTGAGGCTGCATCTAGACCTCACAAAACACTCCATAAGCTTTTCTCCTCTTTGCCAGCTAAGAGCTGATTGCAGCAGCCATAGCAGTGCCTCCAGCATCCAAAATCTGAGAAGAAAGTGCAAATTCATGGGCCCCTCCAGCAGGATGCAGGCAGAGAGGTAGTAACTCCATAAACTCATGCATCAGCTATTCAGCTCCTCTATGCCAAAACACTGGCTGTAAGAAACCCTCATGCCATGGGGATGAAAACAGTGCAGAGCTATAAAAACAATGCGAGATTGTATACAAAGTGCTGCAAAATCATGGAGCTGTGTTTATATTCCCTGTAGATTTCTGTAGGATGGAGGGAGCCCTATCTATGCAATCGTTATAAGACCAGCAACTACAACATTTGTAGTTGTATTAAATTCTACAATTCCCTCCAATACTTGGGTGCCAAAGAGACTCTCAGGACGTTGCAATGTGTGTTAGGAGTGGCTGAAGTCTCTGGATGCTTCTCTTCCCATGATATAAGTCTTTAGCTATAGGGGCTCACTGGGAGTCAAACTCACCATCGGACAGTCAACACAAGGGCTGCATTTCATTTACATGCTCCTTAACCATGAAAAGAAAAGGGCGTTTCTTGTGACTTTGGCAAAACAGCAAATTTCACTCTGACCGAAGTAAACCCAACAGCCAAGGCATGTACAACACATCAGCTAGACTAGCCCCTGGAATAACTGGGAATTGGTATTTCCATCACTAGCCTAATACCTTGCCATCAGTTTCACAGCCATGTGCATTGGTTTCGTCCAAATATTTTGGTTAGAGGTTTTAGAGGGCCCTCAAGGAATTACTCAGCCTTATCCCTTGGACTCACACTAGCAGGGATGCCTAAGGGGAATGTTTCCATTATGAGGAGCTCGCTCCATTAAAATCCCATGAAATGCCAAGTCTAAATGTATAAAGCCACACTGGGAAAAGTCACCAAGACAACAAATTGGAATCCCACATTTCAGGAGAAGAGCAGAAAGCACATTTTGCAGCTCATCAAGTTGAGCTTTATACCAGATACTGAAACCTAGAAATACCTGCTCCTAAAGAGGGAGCAGAAGCACGTTGTGCAACACATCCATCCAGTGGGAAACAACATGGATTTACAGTCCAGAGATACCCATAAATTGCTCAGAAATAAATCGTTCACAGCACTGATTTAGGGGACAGCACGGAATAAGGAACACTCTACAAATAAGTGTTAGGACCCGAGTTCGGCTCCTGCCTGTGCCTCCTAGAGATGCAGAGGAGAGCATGTCGTGGATCTGCCAGCCAGGGCAGCATCTCCTGGCTGTGGCACCGCACCACGGGGCATCTTGGACCACGTGCTGGACCACACAGGGTTGTGGCACAGCCCACTCCTTCCTTGGAGCAAGAACAACCAGAGGAGGCAGCTGCCCACTTGCAGGCAGGCTGAGGTGTCAGCACAGACATGCCCGAGCCCCGCGGGTTGTGCCCGGCTCTGCTGCCCTCCACACAGCCCACTGCCCTTCCTCCCTCCTCTGCTTTTTAACCTCCCAGTAAGTTGCTGGGAAGTCTTTAAAATAGATCAAGTCCATGCAGGCTATTTTTAAACAAACATTTGGCAAAGAGCTGGACTGCAGCTCAGTTGATGGGCCAGGATTTGGCCAGTCTGAAATCCTATCTCCGAGTGCTGGGAGACAACAGTTTTGTTGGTTTGGGTTTTTTTCTTCATTTCACACGCAGGGTGGCAAGAAGGTTTTCTAAAATCATAGAATAGCTTGGTTTGGAAGAGACCTTTAAAGATTATCTAGTCCCTCCCATAGGCAGGGATATCTTGCAGGTTGCTCCAAGGCCCATCCAACCTGGCCTTGGACACTTCCAGGGATGGGGCAGCCACAACTTCTCTGGGAAACCTGTGCCAAGACATGTCCACCCTCACAGGAAAGAATTCCTTCCCAATATCCCATGTAACTCTGCCTTTTAGAAGTGGAAAGTCATTCCCCCTTGCCCTGTCCCTCCATGCCTTGTCCCGAGTCCCTCTCCAGCTCTCCTGGAGCCCCTTTAGGCTCTGCAAGGGGCTCTCAGCTCTCCCTGGAGCCTCCTCTTCTCCAGGTGAACACTCCCAGCTCTCCCAGCCTGGCTCCAGAGCAGAGGGGCTCCAGCCCTGCAGCATCTCCATGGTCCCCTCTGGACTCGCTCCAGCAGCTCCATGTCCTTGTGCTGATGTTGCCCAGGGCTGGACCCAGCTCTGCAGGTAGGGTCTCTGCAGGTAGAGCAGAGTAGAGGGGTAGAATCACCTCCCTCAACCTGCTGGTCCAAGGTTTGATGCAGCCCAGGATACTATTGCCCTTCTGGGCTGCAAAGGCACATTTCCAGGTCACGTCCGGCCTTTCATCCACCAAAATACGACAAGAAAAAAGCTTTTGACTGATTTTCCTCAGTTTTTGTGTATTTGGACACGAATGCGCAGAATGGATTGCAGTTTTCCACCTTAGATTTTTTTTTGTTGTCATTTTTTCTCGGTCCTGACTGATCCACAGAGCACCACTGCACACATTGCACATGATCCAAACTCAAAAGTCCTGTTTCTGCCAGTCCCAGGAAGCAATCCCTTACAAATCCCAGCTGCCAGCTGAGAGCGTGTCATGGCAAAACACCTCTCAACACATCTTTTGACGGAAAGGTTTGTTACATGAACTCCAAAGCACATGAAAATGTTCTGCCTCCACAGATCTCAGCAGGAGTTGCCTTATTTTTGTTTTCACATCATAAAATTCCGCCAATTATTTTTCAACAGAAAATGAGCCCAATTAGGAGAATGAGAAGGGAGGAACCCGAAGACTGACACATGTGAGTTTGACCCACGCTGTCAGAACTTGCACTGAGTGGTTGAGGTCCATTACCCATCTGTGCAAGTCCTGACCGAGCCCTTCGTGCCCCAGCTCTCCAGGAGATGCACCCTGGCTCTGTGGTAATAAGATCTCAACTGAAACCAAGCCAAAGCCCCAAACTTCCTTTCACAAAAGATATAAAAACAGATTCTGCAGAACACCTGTGTAAAATATTATGCCCCCTCCACTTTGATTTTCTCATGGGGCATAAAGGCAGGAATTAAGTATTTGTTTCCCTATATATGAATTCAAAGCACAGCAGTGGGAAAAAGCACCAACTCAGAACCAAGTATCAGAGTAGGTGTCCAACTCCTCTTTTGGACAAAGTCTGTAGAAGGAGTAAGTGGATTTTTCCCAGTGCACTAGACAAGGTTTATTCCCCTGGGTGTAAAGGGTGGCTGCAGAGAGAGATCAAAGCCCGACACATTATACAGAGACATTAGCAGAAGGTTTACCATACCTGTCATAAGATGCAAAACCAAGTTCCTGTGGTCAGTGGAGACCTCATGACCTCTCACAAGAGTTGACCACAGCATCCTGGTCAAATACCAATAAGTTAATTACATTTTGGCTTTAAGCATCCACTGCTGTGTGATCCAAGGAAGGGAACCTCTCCCGCCGGGTGCAGAGAGCCCCACCAACTCTCACTGCACTTGGTTTTCAGGGAGGAACAGTGCAAAAGGATTGGAATTCAGCTGATTAGCAGCTGTTTAGGTATTTAAGGCAACCTGAAGGTAGATTTGGACCTATCAGTGCTCTTAAGAAGCACATTTCTCCCAAATACCACGGCAACATAACAAAAAAGGCCGTTTGCAGGATCCCTGCACCCTGCTCAAGCACAGGTGTTGTCCCCTCCCCAGAGGGATGCACAGCACCTGTCCCAGGGGAGGACAGGAGAGAGGAGGTGACAGCCAAGAGCTTCACCACTGATTTCCAGCAGGTTGTGGTTCCACCTAACAGGCTGCAGAGCCTCAGCGTTAACAGCACAATAGAAAGTTAGCTGACACCAAAACTCCTCCTGTATTTGCACACTTCCCACTCTGGCTGGAGAGAAATTCATGCGTATTCTGGGAAGAAGAACTGGCATTTAGGGGGTTTGGGCCATTCCTAAGACAAACAGCTTATCCAAGCCTGGCCCCAGGGAGACACCAGTAATGCCACGAAAGACCTTCATAGAATCATTTACCTTCCTCACTGAATTGTATTAATTTCTTTCCTTCCCACCCCATTAAAAACATGCTTATGCCAGAAACGTACAGCTACTCCATAGAGAGATGTGTGCTACTATATTCACCTTTAATAAAAAAATAAATCACACGTTACAGCCCTTGGCCCTATAAATCATACCTACAATATAGCATCAAATTCATAATAGTTCAGTTCTTATAACTTCATTCAAATTTTGACCAGAACTCACACCATTTTTACAGCACTTTCTATCAAGTGATCATAGAAGGAACTAGTAGGTATCACCAAGGAAAGCGTCTGCTCTTTCACTGTGCTTCATTAGCTCCAAGCTCCAGTCAGGAGTAATAATAAATATAAAAAAACCCCTGAAGAAAAAAAAGTACAACCCCCCCCCAACAGTTAGCTTAATTGGTTTAAAAGCAGTCATTTTCATTTTCTGTTCTTTGTGAGGGTTGTGCTCGCGTGTTTTCAGATGTGGTTACCTTCATTTTCCTTAGACCAGCTCTCCCCTGCTCACAGGGCGCTGGTGAACTGGAGAGGCAGAGGGATGGGGAAAGGCACCTTTTAAATTTAAAAATGAGAAACTGGAAAACCACACGGAGCTTTGTTCGGTGCTGCAGGTGAGGCTGGAGCAGTGGCAGTGTCTGATGCACATGCTGTGGGGCCACCAGGGATTTGCAACCAAGGAACACTCAAACCAAAGCTGCACAAGGGGAAGAAATGCCCCAAAGTTGCATTATGTAAAGTGAGGGGGTTTACAGTGCCGAGAATCACTTCTGAGAAAGCCACAATGCCAGGCAGAGTGCCACAACCCTGGTCCTGCCTGTTGTCCCTTCTCAGCCTCAGCAAGGGGAAGTTTCTGGTTGGATTAATAGCTCCATGGCTTGCTTTTCTGCATGGAAACACCCCCTGCAAGACCAAGGCACCGTCACACATCCAACGGTGTCACCCTCCAGGTCCTGCAAGGGAGCAGCCGTGAACACATCACCCACCCACAGGACACCACAGAAACCCACTGAGGGCTTCAAGGATACAGCAAGGGTGGGGAAATCCAGGATAAACACACAGTGTTGCTCCTCTCAAATCTTCTAGCACTAGGCAGGAAAGCAAGAGCCGAGCTTTGATCCTGACAAGTGAATGTTTCACACCGGAGGGGACAGCACAGCCCTGAGCAGTGAGTGGGGGGTGTCTTCACTCTATATTTCATTTATAAACTGAATCAAAACACTAAATAACATAATCATGGCTCTGTGATTAATGTACACACACACCCCCCCCCCTGCTGTGTTATTGCCAGGGATTATTTCATCTAGTCACAACTCACAACATCTCCACTTTGCAGTAGCCTGAGTGTTCAAGAGCACAACACTCTCCCACAAGCTTTTCCTCCTACAAACGCCTTTAAACACAGCCCTCGAGTCTTCCAGAGCCACCTTACCGTGGAAATCCTCCAGGTTCGACCAGGCTGAGCAGCTCCTGAGCAGGGGCAGAGGGGAAAACCTGCCAGATAAAGCTGCCACCCCACCTGGAGGCTTTTAACTTGCAAATCGGTTTAGCCATAATGGCAAGGGGGAGAAATGAGTGCCCGGAGGGGCAAACCAGAGGGCAGGATGAGGCAGCAGCCGCCCCTGTCAAACAAGACTGAGATGCCACTAGATGGTGACAGTGCTCTCAGAAATCAAACCAGCCGGGAGAGAATGCCACCTCCAGTACCCGGGCACTGTGAACGTGGCTTGGAAACACAGGGTTAGTGCTTCCAGTTTGACAGGAATGACGATTCATGTGGTCCGGGTCGTGGGCAAGGCTGGGACCGAGTGTAATCTGGGCTGAGGGATTCACCCATCATTCCCAAATGGAGCTGGTCACCTTCCACGGGGTGACTCCAGTGCCCCTTGCCCTGGCACAGGAGGAGCCCACGCCTAAGGGATGCTGCTGGTGACCTGCCTGGGCACTGCCCTTGTGCTGCTTTTCCACCACGTGTTTCTGTCCCAGCATCTGGGTTTACAGCACATTCAAAGCTACACCTCGGCAGCAGCTTGCCAGTCCACTGAATAATCTTGAATTCAGTAAAAATGGGTGCTTACAGATAATCCATAAAATCTCTGCGTGCTGATAAGCAGGCACTGGATTGCAGCTGGTCACCTTGGTTTGTTTTCCGTGCAAACACTTGTGTAAGGGGTGTTTTATGCCTGCAAAAGGATCCTCCACCACTTTCCTGAAGTCAGAGTTGTGTGACAATAAACAGGTTCACCTATTTCATCTACAAGTGTGGCACATCATAAGATACTGGGTTTGTCTTTCAGGTTTTATTAATCCCCTAGATGATGCATTCAAGAAAACGTAAGCTTTTCAATAAATGGGTGGCAGAGTAGGGCCAAATCTACACGTCTTTTTGATCCCTCCAGGGATGGTGACTCCACCACTGCCCTGGGCAGCTGTGCCAGGGCTGACCAACCCTTCCAGTGAAGAAATTTTCCCCAATATCCGATCTAAACCTTCCCTTCACACAATTTGAGGCCATTTCCTCTTGCCCTGTCCCTTGTTCCCTGGGAGAAGAGACCAGCTCCACCTGGCTCCAACCTCCCTTCAGGGAGTTGTAGAGAGCAAGAAGGTCCCCCCTGAGCCCCCTTTTCTTCAGGCTGAGCCCCCCCAGCTTCTTCTCATCAGACTTGTGCTCCAGACGCTTCCCAAACTCTGTTGCCCTTCACTGGACAACACCAATGTTGAACTTGACGATCTTAAAGGTCTTTTCCAACCTCAACAACTCTGATTCTTTGAATGCTTTTCTCATAGTGAGGGGCCACCCCCCAAGAAAAAACATTTACAAAACTGTAATTTAAATGTGTAGAAAAAGAAAATATATCTTCTTTGACTTGGCAAACAGCTGGCAAGTGTGTCTGCAGAGTTTCTGCACCGTCCCTTCATGAGTGATGCTCAAAAACCATTGCCCAATCCCAGCTGTGTGTTTTGTCAAGCCAGGTTCTCACATGGGAATGTGCACGTTTGTCACAGCACAAACCAAGATATTCCCATTGCAAATCCCCTTTGCTTAATGACAGGACCAATTTTACTCATTTATAAACAAAACCTCCTCCCTTTATTCAAAAAGCACTCATTTCTAAATGGAAAAAAAAAAAAAAAGCTAGTGAATTTTTAAAATCAGGTTTCAATTTTACAGTGAATGTGAAATACCCAGTTCTGTCAGTTTTCACTTTTATTAGACACTACATTTATTTGCACAGCTCTTCTCTTAACCCAGGCCAGTCACTGACTGGAAAATCAAGGTTTCAGCTCTTCCAAGGCCATATAACCCCTGAGAAAAGACACAGCCAATGCCCCAGTTTAGCACTGGGTTCCCTCCCCAGAGTGGAGTGGGATGCCCTGAACTCTCCCGAGGGAACAGCCACCAAGGGGACACCTGACACGGGTGGATCCCTGTGCAGGGACAGACTCCAGGGGAGTCCCTGAGGATGGAGGGCTGTCCTCAGCTGCCAACAGTTCCTCTGGTGGAACCACAGACAGGGCTGTGACAGGATGGCTATAGAAAAAACACTCTGCTAGAAGGTGCACATAAGAAGTATTCCTTCTCAAAGCACTGGTCTGGATTTTTCCCTGCTGTTACAGGCATTTTTGTGAAAACCAGAGGCCAAAAGTCCACTCATGTATGGAGTCACCTTGGAAAAAAAGGCACTAAAGAAATTCAGACAGAAAAAGAAATTGCTTTCTGTTCCCATGTGGGGCCTTGGCAGGGGGTTCCCTGCTCTGATACTCCTTTTGTGTTCTCTCTTTGGTGCCAGCTGTGGTGCCGTGGGCTGGGAGCCGAGAGCCAACATGATCCCACACCACAGCAGTCTCCAAATCATCCCTGATTCTTGCTGTGCTTCTCCTGCAGCTTGTAGACCTCGACAAATCGCCTGCGTGCTGGAGGTGACACCCAAGCTTGTCCCCTGTCACAGCAAACATTACAGTGCTTTAAAACCTGATGGGAAAATATCATTAGTACTAATTTACAGGTGGGATGTCAGTGGTGGGGGGTCAAGGCTGCATCGCCCTCCCTGGGGAAGCTGGGTGGGAAGGAGCTGGTGTCCCCAGGGGTGGCAGCCAACCTTGGGGCCGAGCAAACACCTCATGGAGGCAACCAGAGATTCGGGGAAAACACCTTCAGCCTTTCAAGATTAAAGGCAGGGTGTCAGCAAGAGCAGGCAGGTGCTCTCAGCATCTGCAGCTCCTGGCCTGGTTCCCCTGGCTCCCCGAGCCCCAGAGTCCCCGTGCCGGGTGAGGAGGGGACAGGGTGACACAGCCAGGGTGACACAGCCCATTCCTACCGCGGCACAACAGCCCCAGTGCTTGAAAACAAACTGCCTGTGGTTAGTTCGATGGCAAACACACAAGAGCTGTCCCTTCCCCGGTGCACGCTCGCCCTGAGCCCGCTCCCCAGCTGGGCTGAGCTGCTCCCACGCCCTCGGCTCCCTGTGCTCCTCGTAGGGACGTGCATGAACAAAGAGATGCTGTGGCTGTTATTTCAATCCATAATCCACATTGCCTGCATCATGGGACGCTACCAAACTTGCTCCGGGACCACCTTGGTGCTGAGCAGCTGGAGGAGAAGCCTTGTCCCCACATCAGTGAATGCAAGCACATCTCTGTTTTGGAGAAAACTGCTTTCCACAGTGGCCCAAGCTCAGCCGTGGCAACGAGAGGGCTTCAATACCAAACCCAGCGCCACCAAGATGACAAGACTTTTCCAGACTTATGAAAACCAAAAATCATTTAAATATTGCATCATATAAACAACCTGATTCTAAAGCGTGGGCTCATTTATTCCATCCCAAACCAGATGTGTGGTGGAAGATGACAAAGCAAAGAGACCACCAAACAAATGTTTTCTGCAGGCAGAGTTTATCTAGCCTTCACTGAAATAATCTGCTCTATCCCAGCAGCAAATGCTGCAAACTCTCAATGATTTCCATGTTTCCCCGACTTTCTGGCATGCATATGGAAGTATGTTGCTATAAAATATAATCAAGAATTTCAGACTAATTAAAGGGATTTTATCTGGTTAAAATCATATCTTTTTTTCCCCCCTTGCCTGTGTGTTCTGAATAGCATCTTAGATTACTAAAGTTTTGCAAAGCTAATTTACATCACACTGTTACTCGTCTTCTGTTTATTTTTGCATGTCTCCCTGTACAGTCTAGTCAGCCCTACCTTTCTTCCCCAGCACTAGAAAGTGCAAATCAATAGCATTTTCAGACTCTCTCGCCCGAAAGCAGGAGACAGGACGGATCAGTGGTTAGGGCACTAGACAGAAACACGACTCCCTGCTGCCAGCATCCCGTGGGATCCCGGGCACGGCGCTCGCCCGCTCTTTGTCTCTGCTCCCCATCTGTAAAACACACCATTTTCCTAACTCACAGGGCTGTCCCAAAGCACACAGCATCTCATTTGAGGGAGGTAATGAGGTGCAGACGTAGCTCACGGCCACCTCTGTGCCTGCCACCACTGTTTATAAAAAAAAAAAAAAGGCTACAAAAGGACTGATGGGAGCTGCCTCCTGTAATTGCAGGCAGGAACGAAGCTGTAGGTGAAACATATGACTCTGAAGAAAGGAGATACATGAAAGCGTGCAAGGGCGCTTCAGTCCCTGGGGTGGAATGTAAATGCAGCTTTCCCGGCAAACACCCTGCTCCAAAATTGGGGTAGCTTTATTCAGGCATAAATACTGGGCTTTAAATAGCACAGCAGTGTCTTCTCTGCCTATCTCAAGTATTAAGGAACCCTTTGTTTTGCAGCAGACTGGCCCTGGCCTGAGTGATGAGCCTGTGACTGCTGTGGTGGATATTGGCTGGGACAGCATTCGGCACAGCAGCCAGGGATGCCTGGTTGTCCCTGGAGAAATCCCCACATGTTGCAGGCAGCCCGTGCTCATCTCCAGTGGGGTGAACCACTGGCTTTCTAAATGCCATGGGGTGATCAGGTCTCCTATTTGTAACAGACCCTTAAAAAAGCAGCCAAATTATCAGTTTTCTCCCACATACGCAGACTAGGAGCAATGATCCATCACTGAATCACTAGTAAGCTTTCGTGACCATAGAAACACACACTGGTAACAGTAATGCCTACAATTACTGGGTAAAGCCCAGTTTGCCCTAAAACAGTAGTTGAACTATAATTACTTCTATTTACCTAATTGCAACTCATCACACCCCTGACTAAGCAGGGACCAGCAGCACTTTCACGAGGATCCCTCCGAACACAGCGGTGCACAGGAGTCACCTTTGGGGAATGTGAGCACTGAGAAATAATCTGTTCAGGCAGGAACTGGGATGACACCGGCTGGCTCGCAGGGTCAGCCCCTCTCCTGCCACCCCGCAGCAAGGGAAGCCCAGCCAGCCCCGTCTGCAGAACCACATCCAGCCCCAGACACGGGCTCAGCCCCGGGGGATCACAGACAGGAGGTGCAGATCCCACGGCTCACGTGGGGCACCAACCAAGGGGACACATACAGGTAGTTTGTAAAGCAAAAGGAAAATAATGAAAAGCTTGGAAATGCTCTAAAACTCGTTTGTGATAGGAGGTGCTGATTTGAGCCACGGGTGCTGCTTTATTCAGCAGTATGTTTGTTACAACGTGAACTTGACTTCAGCCATGTGCCCTTCTCTGAATCAGACTTCTCAGAAGTCAATACCTGGAATATAACTTTTTTTTCACTGAAGTTTCATGAAATATTAAGAACATTAGAAAGAACCTTAGAAAGCAAATATTTCCTATACTGAATACGAATTATTCCTTTCTTCTCACCACTGGTCTACAAGCATTTAAGGCAGCGGTGGGTTGAGGGAGCGAGAGGTGAAGGTGTTCCCAGGCCTGCAGCTGCTCAGTGGGAGCACAGAGAGCACCAGCAGCAAGTTGCACAAGCAGCATGGCAGGGCCATTTTTTAGAGCACATTTTATATAAAGTGCTTTGCCTCCCATAACAGCTACTAGAAAAAAACCACGTGGAATCAAACTAACTCAGTCGTTTGGGCAGAAATCCTGCTGGAAATGTAGAAATAAAGAGCAAACAGAGCAAATTACTGGAACGGTCTGTGTGACTTCAAGGGTGGCTGGTGGTTGCCAAAGGCTGTTTTACCTGAAGCTCTGCAGGGCAGCTCAGAGGTTCCTGCTGTCACACACTCGCTGCCTCAGCTCCAGAAATTCCATGACACCTCTTTGCCTCTTCGCCTTGTGAGCCTGGAACCAGCATTTCAGCTTGTGTCACTCACAGTGACTATTACTACTAGTCACACTATTGTCCAGTTGTTTGATTTGAGAGCTTTTCAAAAAAACAAGAAAAAGAAGAGAACTATCATATTTAGCTTTATGGACACTTCACTGTAACAAGACTTTTCCAGATGTTCTGCCCCTTGATGATGCAAGCCACAAAAGCCTGTTTTATCATGACATAAATACAAAGCAAGATGAAAGTCATGGAAATGCCTGTGTGTTCTTTTCTTAACGCAGCTGTATTTGAGATGTTTTTTTGTATCTGTCAAGCATAAATCAAACAGCGGGAAATGATCCTCAAATGTTCCTTGACAGAGTCAGTGTTTTCTGTCACAAACATTGGCCTATGTTGACAATCATTCTCCATTATAAACTTCCACTTCCCACATTCACAGGGAGAAGTAAGTGAATTTAAGTGAAATAAGAGAAGTTAAGTGAAATGGTGTTAAAGCATTTCCAACCCTGGACTGGAAAGGTCTGAAAGTTGCAACATTTACTGGTCAGCATTATAAAAGATAAGTAATGAGTGCCGCTTAAGGGGGACGTATGTCAGCTATAATTCCTAATTTCTACTCTCAGCAGTGCCAAAACATTCATGAGGGGCAACAGCCAAATCTCTGACCTGAGCATGAGGCTTTTGTCACGCTTTTGGGGGACACGATAATTAACTAATAGCTGAGATGTTCAAATGAAAATTCCTTATCAGTACATACGAACACTTCTTTGGTTTAAACTTTCCACATGACATCACCGGGGCGCTGGCAAGGGGGGTATCATAGAAATGACAAACAGGCTGAAGCGATAAAAAGTGTTACTGCGTAAGCACAAAATCTAGCGGCACCAGGAGAAAGAGCAGCCAGTTTTCTCTGCCGTTTCCCAAGCAGAGCACCACTTGTGGCGAGCCCTGGGCTGCACATTACCTATATCCTGTATGAATGAATCCCTTTGTTGTGTGGTTGCTCAAAGCCAACGTGCCCGTTTCTACAGAAGCACCCACAGGATCACCGAAAACCACACACTCAGTTCTTGTTAATGTCAGCAATGACGTACCAGAGCAAGGGCTTGTTTGTCCTGTAGAAATACAGGACTTCCACCGCCCGAGCGCCAACCTGCAGCCCAACGCCGGTTCGGAGAGACACAAAAAGGAGAAGAAAAGTTGTTGACATGAGAGGAAAAACCAGGTTTCCTGTCTGAACTCTGACAGGTACTGGAAGATATGAGTAACACCAAATCTTGGTCTGCTCTAAAGGCAGTCTGTGGTCAGGGGGTTCTCACATTTGTTTGTGTGGAACAGCTTTGAATTGTTTGCAGATACCGCGCACAAGAAACTCAGAGATCCTTATCGGGGCGCAGAGCCTGTTATGAAATGTGTGCGTTGTGAGCAGGTTACAGGAGATCAAAACGGCTCCAGATGAGATGCCTCACATGCTGTAAATGTGGTAGATGCTCCCAAGATACCTCCGAAAATATCACATGTCACAGTGTTGTCGAGTACAGGCAGTGGCCACCCTTCTTTCCATTTCTCACTGCCTGGCAGGCGAAAGGAGTTTGGGGGATTTTTTTCTCCAGATCATTCTTAGTTTTTTGCGTGTGTGTGTGTTCGACTGTTGAAATTCAGAACTTTCCTCGGTTGTGATTTTCACTAACAGAAATGCACAGTGATTTCTGAAGGGGAAACCTGCGGCAAGGAAAGGCAGGGGGGATCCCGTGTGAGCTGCACAGACTGTTCTGCAGGAGAAAGGGAAGTGAATAGATTTGGATGGGGATGCTGCAGCAGGGCCAGTGGGACAGGACTGGACTCTGGCACCCAGCCCAGCTCTCAGAGGGGCTGGGGGGAATTGCAGAAAATTATTAAGAGACTCCCCAAAGCGCCCTGCCAACGAGATCAATCGAAATTGCAGCCAAACCCCAAGTCCTTCACAGCACAGCCGAGGGCATGGTGCTTCCTCCCATCTCAAAGATAAATCCCTACAAATCCCTCTCTCTTCACACCTCTGGACAAAGTCTAAGCGGTTCAACCAAGCACTTTGCCAGGAGCTCAGCCATCCCTGGACCAGCAGCTTGCCCTCCAGCCCCGGTCTCCAGGTGTGAGGAGTTCAAAGAGCCCTGTTTGAGACAAGCAGCTCTCCAAGTCCAGCACCCATCTCTGCTCTCGCACACTTGGATGCCTTCTCCTTTTGCCCACCCCTAACACCACAGCAGTGCCTTTGTACACAGAAAACTAAGCCTTGATTTCCCTACTTTCTTGTGCAAAACATCCCTTTCCAAAGCTCTACTAAAAGACCTCCCAGAGCCCTCCTAAGCCCAGGTCCTATCAACTCATCCACAGCTCCATGTCACAGTTTAATAAGTAACTTAGATGTGCTTCGGTTCATTAATCAAGACAAAACTCTCCTCAAAACTGTGGATCACCAATTCATGGCATCAGAGTCCACACAAGGAGCTCCCACCAACACCAGAGGCAGTTCTGCCTACGCCCCCAGTGAAGGGAACGCAATCCTAACAGGTCTCCTTCTTGGAGAACATCAGCACCCTGATCCACTACCAGGAAACCACCATGTCCCTTCCAACCCAAACCATTCTGTGAGTCTGTGTTTTATTTTAAATCTTCCAACACATGTGAGCCTCTTCTGCTGCAGTGAATGCAAGTGTTCATTTTGCAGGCTGTAATACACACGGAAGGCAATTGAAAATTAAAACCACTGAACCAAGGAACAGAACTGTTCCCTAGGACCAGCCAATTGCAGCTAAATAAGAGTTGGGGGGTTTGTATCTGGGCTAGACATAAATTCACTAAGCTTGCAAAAGCCTTTTACTGAGCTCCTTGTAGTAACCAGTAAGCTTGAAGCCAAAAAACAGCTGTGAGTTCCCTAGACACCTCACTCAGCCCCTCAGAGCACAGAGCTGGACGGTCAGAAACTCAGATTATCCCCTTAAAGCACTGGGAAGTGTGTTTGCCTTCATTCCCAAGCTAGAACCCTTTCAGATAAATTCATTATTTTCTATATTAGTCTTTGTAAACTTACTGAAGTGGGGTTTTCCCCATGAGCCCAGATGGATTTTGCCAGCTGGGTTTTAAACTTCTTGTTCTGGTGCAGTAGACACAGGTACAATATTAACAATATTTTAATTAACAACATGTTCCCCATGGTCTGATACTGAAATCCCCCTGGAATCACTGGAAACTAAGTTTTCATGAATCACAGCTATAAATCCTCCTGGTACCAAGATCATTGGTCATTCACTATTTATTTGAGGATATCAGGATTAAGCCATTATTTTTTTGGTAGTGATTCATACCAATACGATTCCAAACAGACATATATAATTAAAAAGTGCATAAGATGAAACCTAACAGTATCAAGAATAAGAAAATCCAGTAGAATCATAATAATAATATTGAATTAATCAATATTACATGACAGTGAAAAATATTAAAAAGTGGGAACCCTGGTTATACTTCTCCAGCATTGTAAATTTGGAAGAGTGAAGAGGTTGCTTTAAATGAATGCTAATTTATGGCAATTTTTTTAAATAACTTTCAAAGTGAGAATGTTTAAAATAACCCACCACAGATCTTAGGTCCTTTGAGTCTCCAAGTAGTGCTGTGAATTACTACACTCAAAGTTCCCATCCACTCAGCCTTGTTTTAGCAAATGATAAGGCCAGGTGTGCTCATAATCTCCATATATTTTGAATATTACTGGGAAATCAAGAAGATAATCAAATTTACCCAGGAGATAAGATTAATTCAATTGTTAAATATTATTTCTGTTCATTATGTTCAGTTTTAATAAGGACTTTCCCCTTTTTTATTTAACTCTGTATGCTTAAGTGCTGCTACTAAATGCTTGCTTATTTGAATAATTACAAGAGTCCTCTCAATCTTATTTAAATTTCTTCTTTTCAGCCTCTCATTTTAGTTTGGATTTTGAGACAGTGAATAAGTTGCAAGGGGCCTCTGTGCTCCGAGCAGAAGACTTATTTCTCATATCCAGGCTTTCCTGGCAACAAACACACGCTCCGTCCCTGCTCTGAAAATCCCACCACATCACTCCAATTCCAGCCATCAGGTGCCACACATTGGTCATTTTTTGCAGCTCTGAATTAACATTTAGCAGTAATTGTTATAAAATACGGCACACTGAGGAACTAAATAGTTTGTTGGCTTCTTAACGATTTAAAAAATTAAAGCAAAAAGCGTCTCTTTAACAAAGCAGCTCTTTCAAAGCGTCAAAATCTTTTTGTCTTTTTCTCTTCTTTTTAATTCTACACTTTCAGAATACATAACCACAAGCATTTGAGCAAACTAGAGAAAAGAAACTGTTGGCAATGTTCTGTACGTTTCAGAAGGCAGCAGGATACACACAGTTTATGTTTCTATCTATAGAGAGCTGCAGGCAAACGTACAATGGAACAAGATAGACATCGAGATATATTTGTACCTGCCTCTCGTGTGCCTGCATGGAGAGAGATTCTTAATCAGATAAGTAAACAATGGAAACTTTTAAAATTCATAGTTTGAGTGTGCTCACCTCTGTATTTCTCTCTATCTCGTCGGTAATAGATTTTTGTGCACTTTCTCTGAGTTACAGCTGATCCAAACACTGCTGGGACTGCTCTGGGTCTGCACCAAAACCAAAGCACAACTCAACATGTGAAAGTGAGAGAATTATCTTTAATTCAAACATTTCTGTCTTGTTTAGCACACAAATTACTTTTTAATTTTTTTTAGCAGAAAATTAATTTCTGAACCCCCTTGAAATGTGAAAGGGCATCAGTAGAACTGAGCCAGAGCCCTCCCGTTGCCTTGCTTGTCCCCTTGGCTTTGGGACCTTGTCCCCTCTGCCCAGGAGACCAAACCCAGCGCCCAGGCTGAGCCTGCAGGGGAGCTGCTCCTCTAACACCCCTGAGGCCTCACTTTATTCAAAACTGGGTGCATATTTGGGGGGAAAAGACTCTGTCCTGGGGCAGTGGGAACCAGTAAAGCCCCGGGGTTCAGGAGGACTGGGACAGCTCCCACGAGATCCAGTTCAGACTCCAGAAACCAGTGAGATCCACCTGCTGGTTCCCAGCCCTTCGAATGCCTGCAGGAATCAATCACTTCCAGCAAACTAAAAGCCATTTGCTTATTTTTTTATCAAGCTTTTCTCTCCCTTTACTGGCAAGGCTCTAAGGAAGAAAAGATACATGTAAAAAAAGAAATATTTAAGAGAACATGCATTAATTTGTAATGGCCACGACGTTGTGTGTTTCAAAACCCCATCTCTGGGAATGCTTTGTTAAATATTCATCCCAATACTTCAGCAGCTCCAAAGAGGATACACATTTCTTCGCAAACAAACTTTAAAATTTAATGAGGTGAAATAAATAAACCCAATAAAATCCAGACGATTACTCTAACTTTGCTTTCTTAAAGAAACCCAATGTCTTCAGGAGCCTCCTGCTTTCCTCATGGCTAACAGAGTTCAGGTGTAAGCTGGTGGTTTCTTGGTCTTTGTAACAAAGGATATAAAAGCACAACTTTGATAGTAAAATTTGTCTGTAAAACCAGAACGGGAGCCAGACATCAAGTCATAGGCTGAAGGCTTTCCCAAATTTCTCTCTCCATTCTCCAGTGGACATCACCAGGTGCCCAGGAACCGCTGTGTGACAGTAAGTTTGGGAAGACTTAAAAAAGGATATTCCTGGAGAACACAGGATTAAAAAAATATAGCCTCAGAATGCAGGACAAAATCTATCACACAGATAGGTACACAAGTGAAAATATCAGATTTTTTTACCATAACACATCACTGTGTTTCATTTTACACAAAACCCAAATGTTGAGTGTTCACTAGAGGTGACAGTGGGCAGTTGGATGAGGCCAGCTCACTATCCCCCCTTTCATGTCTTGGTTGAAACTTCTCGGGAGCCATAAAAGCTCAGATGTTGTGAAAATCCCTCACTTTATTTTATTCCAAGATGGACGGACAATATAAAGCAAGAAGAAGAAAAATAAAGCAATGATTAATTAAAAATCCTGCTCTCGAAAGCAAAAGGTTACTCAGGTTGCAAATGTCATTTTTCTGTTGATAAATTTCTCATTCCAACTAAATGTTTCTGTGATTGTTTTTCACTTTCAGGGTCTGCATTGTGTAACTATTTTATTTTTGGCCACAACAGAGACTGCCCATAACCCTTTGGTGTGTTCCTGGGGCTCGTCCTGATGCCATTTCAGGATCCTCTAGAGTAACACATTTCTTGCTAGTTTTACCAGCATCGGCTCTCTCCAGCCTGTGTGTGGCATGTAATCTTCAAAGCACTGGGAAATAACCATGGGATTTACTTCCAGATTTCCACACCAACTCTTCAGTAGCTCTGGAAACCCAGGCCAAGAGGAGCAATCCTGTCCCTGCAATACAATAGAAATCTGTAAGTGGTTGTAAGTACCACTGGTTTTAGCCAGGCCAAAGCTTCTCTTACCCCAAACCAAAAATAAAAGGCATAAACTGACAAGAATCATTTGCCAAGTGGGAAACTACAAACCTCTGAGTGCTCTGTGTCAGAGTGATGGAGAAACTCCACTCTACCTTCATGCTCCAGGGTGGTACAGCCTCACTTTTTTAGCTTTCTGGTCACAGTCCAGCTCCTGGCTGTGCTTCTTTCCTGGGATAGGGATGTCAAATTTCTGCTTTCGATCCCAGCCCACACCTGACCTCAACCCCTGAGCCAAATACCCAAACCCAAGCCATGAGCTACCCTGTCCAGCACAGCGTTTCCCAGACAGCAACGTGCACATGTATATGTGCATTAGTAAAATAAAAAAAAAGCCCTCCTCTGAATGCAAACTTCCCTGAAGCCTTTGATGACAGCAATAGAAAGTGGGACTGCGAGTGCTGATGTGACGCTCCCTGCTCGCATTTCTCGTTATTGTAAGGAGCAGTCCACGGGCTCTGGAACCCGAGCAGCAGCCAGGGGCTTCTCCTGCAACTGCTGCCTGCTGAAACCCCACAGCACAGGCAAACTCTGCCCTCAGACTCATAAACACACGCACGCACTCGCAGGCTCACAAAAGGCACCGACTGCAGCGCTTTGAACAGTGATTGGAAGGACGAGGCGAAAGGCAGAGTCATTACCCGTCTGGGGAAAACGCTGCCTCCAACCAGCAGCATCACGGCACCTTCAATGGAACGGGAGCAAAATGCACGAGGGGAGACAACGTGGGTGGCATCGGTCCCGAAGGCAGAGAGCCCACGGTTCCACCATCCCCGCCGCCCCTGCAGCTGGGAGGAGCCCTGGGCAGCTTGCCCTGTGGCACCTGCGGTGGGCTCACTGCCCAGTTTTGCAAAGAGAAACCCTGAAAGGTGGGCAGGGTGGCACACACCGCTTGGAGCTTCACAAAGCCAGCAGTTTGTTCACTTAATTTTCTGAATTTGTTGTATTTCTGGTTTGGTTTTATTCTGTTCCACCTCCTCTCTCTCGAGTCCTGTGTTATAACTACTATTTAACTCAAAAGGGCTTTCTCTAAATATTTCCAGGCAGCCTTTGGAAGGCTGTCTTTCCACAGCCCTCAAGTTTTCCTCTCCTGTCTTAATCTTTTTGCCTCAACAGTGGAGTTTTTCTTTCTATGCTCCCCTTCACCAGCCCTCCCCATGGCCATGAGCTACCAGTCAGAGAGTTTCCATTGCCTTCACCGAGCTTTGGTTCGCAATTTGTTTGAAAGTTTTCTGCCCCTTCTTATCTTCAGATCCCTTTACCACAAGGTTTCCTCCCCACACGGGAGCTGGTTGGTACGAGCTGGAAATCTCCTGAGGTTGTGGCTCCCAGGCTGCTTCCAGTTCCCAAAGAAGGCAATGCTTTAGCCTTCAGGAGGGTTCAGGAACTCCCCCCCACCTGAACTGGCCACAAACAAAATTTTTCAGCTACAAAAAAGCCTCAGATTCAGTCATATTTAGAGAAAACAAACGGGGGTAGTTGACCACTTTTAGCCCTATAAAGTTGGAGTGATTCTTCAGCTCGGTTGCTAAAGCGGCTGCCCCCATTCCCGGGTAGCTGGGGATGCAGGCACAGCCACAGAGTCCAGCAGCAGCTGACTGGAGAAGCTGTGGAGCTCCACATGGGAAGTTGTTAAGAGCAGATTAAAGAGTTTTTCCCCGAATGACAAAGGCAGTTTTTCCTGTAGTGGTGCAGGGGATGGGTCAAAAGACTCGAGAAGTCCTTTCCGTGCTTATTAAACAGCTGGCTGTGGTTGGATTCTCTGGGAAGATCAAAGCGAGCACTTAGCCAAGCACAACGCAACTGCAGATTCACCGATGTTGTAACGAGACAATTTTCTAGATTTTCAAACCCTCAGCGACAGTTTGTGGCCAACCTTGCCCAGAAGGTCCACAGAGATGATGCAACTCCACTCTGCTGAGAGACACCTATGGTGGGAACAGGAAAGAATTCACCTCAATTGCTTTTTACTTCCAGACCAACTGAGTTCTCCAGGATCAGGCTTGGTTTGAGCGAGGGGGATGGAGCTCCAGCACTTCTCTCCAGAATGATCTGCGTGGCACACTGGGCTCATGTTTTTGTTCATAGTCTTTGTCTAACGATAACAACAACAAAAGCAATGACAGAGCTTTCAGATCTTATGCCATCCTGTTCCCATTCTCACCCCCCATGTGGCTGTCCCTTCCCCTCTCCCACACCTTCTGAGCTCCTCCATCAATGTAACAGCTGAGCACTGACAAGGACATCAAGGCTTTGTCCCTTGCAGAGCTCAGTTCTGGGATCAGCCTTTCCAAACACTGGTTGACACGTAGAAATTAAGTAGCAAAAAGAGGAGTAACAACCAGGCAGCAGAATTGGACATCCCTTGAGCAAAGTCCCTGCTGTCCAAGGAGCTCCTGCCTTCCAGCCATATCCTTCCCTTATTCTTCTCAGCATTGGTGAAGGCAAAGGTAAACACAAAGGTAAACACTCCACAGAACATCCTGCACTTCAACCAGGAGCAGGACATTGTAATCAAACTCCAAGGGTTATCCCAGGGGAAGGTCTGGCCACTCTTTTCAGTCACAGTCTGGCTTATTGTTCACACACACTGTGTGCACAAGGTTGATATTTAGTTACACAATTATTTCATGTAGACTTACTGTTCAAGCCTTTTCTTTTGTTCTTGTAAAGATTAACTTCCTAGAAAGATGTTCAGCTGGCAAAACACTTTGATATATACTTCTCTGGGGTCTATTTTCAGAAATTAAATACTTAGTGGTCACTGTATGTTACTACTAGCACTTAGTGGTTTGAACCTTGTTTTTTGTTCTACATACCAACATAGTTTATTATAAAAAGACTCCTAAACATATATTTCTCCAAACTTCCTTGTCCATTACAGAATGAAACCTGTTATAGCAAAAAGGCTAAGGCTAAGTCAAGTCTCAAAGTGCTCTTACCCAAAACCCATTCCCCCTGCAGCGCCTAACTACTTATTTTCCAGATAAGTCCTTAAAACAACGACACAGGCACTTATACCACACGCAGCCAGAAATCACAGAATAGTTTGGGTTGGAAGGGACCTTGGAACCCATCCAGTTCCACCCCCTGCCATGGGCAGGGACATCTTCCACCAGCCCAGGCTGCTCCAGGCCCCGTCCAGCCTGGCCTTGGACACTTCCAGGGATCCAGGGGCAGCCACAGCTTCTCTGGCCCACCCTCACAGGGAAGGATTTCTTCCTAATATCCAACCTAAAGCTGCTCTCATTCAGTTGGAAGTCATTCCCCTGTGTCCTGTCACTACCTACCCTTGTAAAAAGTCCTTCTCCAATATTGCATTCCATTTTTGTCACGAGAAATACCATGATAGCAGGAATCTCAGCACGCAGGAGATAGACATACTGCAAGTACAGACTCTGGTCTTCTGCACTCAGCAGCTAATATTGATGTGATTTTAAAAAAGCAAGTTACATGACCTGTAGCTCTGTTCAATGACTGTCCTGCCTGCAAAAAAACCCCAGGCAAGAAAAGATCTCAGACACTAGAGAACTCCTCAGAAAAGGATGTTTAAGTCATCAGAAAAAAAAGTCCTCTTCCCTCATCAGTCAAGCTTGCCATTAATGCTTTATTCTGGGTAGATATTTAACTGCATTTGGTGTGCCACACTGCTGTTTACAGAGCATGTGATTACATGGTGGGGCAGGGTATCCTCTGGCTGTGAAAGCTTCCTCAGCTGAGAGAGTGGGATCAGCCAGGTCTGAACCCAAAACACGACCTCAGTGGGTTGGATGGACATGGGAAGGGAAGACAGTGATAGCAGGATGAGCAGTTCCTAACCCTTCATGAAATAATATTGATAAATGGGAAGCAGTTCAGAGCAGGGCTGGGAATATAATGAAGAGCCTGAGGGAATGGGTGGTAGAGGGAAAATTAGAGGAACTGCATATGTATAACTCTGACCAAAGGGAATGATCCAGGGATGTCTGACAGGTACCCAATTCACAGAGGGGAGGGCAGTGGGTGGGGTGGGATAGGATGGATAGCTGGAAGCACTTATAGGACACTGAAATTGTGGGGAAAAGAAACTTAGGTTCAACACAAGGAAAGAAAATTAGAACATGAAATAGTTTGGGGGTAAAAGGGTCATTTGTAGAAACTTTTGCACAGAGGATTTCAAAAGCCAGCACAATGAAGCCCTAATAATTATTCGGCAGGGAAAATCATCCTTTGTGAGGGAGGGAAATTGTGTAGGTGACCCACTAATGCTTTGCCAGCTCTAAACTCCAGTGTTCTCTTTATACCTGACCACATCATGAGATGCAGTGAGGTAAAGTCCAACACACACTTTTCTTGCTATCTCTGCTTCTACACGAGCAGCGTTTGATGCAGCACCACACACTGGAGCTTTTGTTGTGCTCCAGGACACTCGACCACTCCCAGCAGGAGCCAAGGGCTCCTCTGGATGGCAACCAAAGAGCAGGGAGAGCTGCCAGAGGCTGCCCTCTTCCTGGAAGGGTAGGGCTCTGAAGCAATGCGTGCCGTGAGGTTGCTCCCCCTGTGCCAGAGTTTACATCTATGACACAAACACAATAGTCTCACCCTGACATTTATTTCAATAAACACTGGGAGAGCCTCCAAAAGCCTCTTGCAGGCAGTTATGAAAACTAACCATTGAACCATTATATAAATGATCTTCCAGGCTTTCATTATTACGGTTACTGTTAGAAAATAACAAGACTTTGAGGGGCTTCCACAATAGCAGAGTCTTGTTTGTGATCCCAGAGGCTTCTGGCTCCGTCTCTGCTATTCAAGCAGATCAGAACTAGTCTAAACTCTGACTGAATTGTGAGACAGTGTGGGGTTAAAACCAAGCATTGCATCAAGATTAAATACATCTGTTATGAAAACCTCCTCTGCTTTGCATACATGATTCAATAAAGACTCTTAGAAGGATAATTGTTTTGCCCAGGTTATTAACTAGAATTTTCTTTTTTTTTTTTATTACTCCTCAGAATAATGCTTAAGGTAAGCAACTCCTAATTGTGCAAGAATTGCGTTAGGTGGAATGCTCTACCCTGAGTGTTCATTCCCGGATATTATGTTCTATTACCAAAAGTCATCCCTGTATTGGGAAGTTAATTTTCTATTTCAGCAAACTAAAGCTGACTGCGCATCCATGAAAAATGCTTTAAAAACAAACTCCACACTGGAAATTAAGTTCACAGAATCCCAGGATATGCTGAGCTGGAAGGGACCCACCAAGACCATCTAGTCCAACCCCCAGCCCTGCACAGGACCGTCCCCAGGAGTCACAACCCGGAGCTCTGGCAGCCTTGGGGCTGTCAAAGCGTGAATGGGGTTTGTACACGATCTCAACTCACTGACGACACCGCCAGGACCGGGGACTCGCTCTTTGCCCCTCGGGACCCCCACAGCAAGTCTGCCCTAAAGACTGACAGCGGGAGAAGGGCCGAGCAGCTTCATCCCCATCCTCATCCTCCGCACCCCCAGCGGGACCGGGCGCCGCAGGCACCGCCCGCCGCCGCCAGAGGGCGCCAGAGAGCACCGAGCGGGACGGGGGGGGCACGGGGGGACATCGGACCCACGGGGCATGGGCTGGGAGGAGCTNTCACCCTGACATTTATTTCAATAAACACTGGGAGAGCCTCCAAAAGCCTCTTGCAGGCAGTTATGAAAACTAACCATTGAACCATTATATAAATGATCTTCCAGGCTTTCATTATTACGGTTACTGTTAGAAAATAACAAGACTTTGAGGGGCTTCCACAATAGCAGAGTCTTGTTTGTGATCCCAGAGGCTTCTGGCTCCGTCTCTGCTATTCAAGCAGATCAGAACTAGTCTAAACTCTGACTGAATTGTGAGACAGTGTGGGGTTAAAACCAAGCATTGCATCAAGATTAAATACATCTGTTATGAAAACCTCCTCTGCTTTGCATACATGATTCAATAAAGACTCTTAGAAGGATAATTGTTTTGCCCAGGTTATTAACTAGAATTTTCTTTTTTTTTTTTTATTACTCCTCAGAATAATGCTTAAGGTAAGCAACTCCTAATTGTGCAAGAATTGCGTTAGGTGGAATGCTCTACCCTGAGTGTTCATTCCCGGATATTATGTTCTATTACCAAAAGTCATCCCTGTATTGGGAAGTTAATTTTCTATTTCAGCAAACTAAAGCTGACTGCGCATCCATGAAAAATGCTTTAAAAACAAACTCCACACTGGAAATTAAGTTCACAGAATCCCAGGATATGCTGAGCTGGAAGGGACCCACCAAGACCATCTAGTCCAACCCCCAGCCCTGCACAGNGCACGGGGGGACATCGGACCCACTGGGCATGGGATGGGATGAGCTTTAAGGTCCCTTCCAACCCAAACCATTCTGCCGTTCCAAGCGAGCTCGGACCTGAGCCCTTGAAAGCCACGTGACACTGCTTATTACTGTTCCTTAAAGGTTTGATCCAGGAGAGTTATCGCGATATCCTTGGCAGTATTCCCCTCTTTTCCATGGATGAATTGGGAGTTGGGACACTGGCTCGGGATGCCACGGGCAGCGTTCCGGCTCCCAAACTGCAGCAACAAAAGGCTGCGCATAAATCCTGCTCCCTCCTGATGCTTCTCCCTCGTATGGAGCATTTCCTGCTCCCTCCTGATGTTTTTCTCCAGTATGGAACATTCCCAGCCTGGCTGGATTGGAGGAAAGGAACAAGCCTAGGATAAGACTCGTTCTTATTCCTGTTTATTCTTAGTGAAGCTTTAGACAGAGAACATCTCTCCCAAGGGAGAAGAGGTGCAAGGTGATGTAACTTTGAACAACTCTGAGCCAAAGGGCTCCAGGACCCTTTCCCTGTGTGCAGGGAAACTGCTATTTTGCAAAAAGCCCCAGTGTTGCCGGAGAAGTCCTACAAGTTTCAGCCCTTCCACACAGACGGGCAGAACTTTGCCTACTCGGCAAACCCAGCCAGGGCAGAGGTGTTAAATAACCACCTTAAGCGCCAGTGTCGCAATACTCCCGTCCTTGCTCAATTGTCACCCGACCTTAGAGGCTTCGGCAGCTGCTGATGCCTTTCTTGTCGGATTTTGCCTGTCCCAGAACTTGAATGACAAAAGGAAACGTCCTGCAGTGCTCTCCAGAACCCCATTTCCGAGTTTTGAGGGTCATTGTTTGAGCAGCCAAAGTGATGAGACGGATAACTGGGAATGCTGGAGAGGGAGCTCAGAGTGACCACTAGTCAGCATTGCAGCCTTCGACAGAAAACACATTGTTTTCTGCTATGTGGACAAACAGGTTGGACTAATTACCACATATAATCATTATTATTTATGCTCTACAGACATCAGAGTTTTGTCTTTAAATGAATTTATGGAGGGGGAAAAAAAAATCACAAAGCTGAATAATCCCTATAATTATATGCTTAAAAATCCTGAATGGAAGAAATTAAGAGACACAAAGGAACAAACATAAACTAATTATTCCTTGTTTTGCAGCTAACGCATTTCTATGGTAACCACTATGGTCTTCGAAGAAATTCAAGGATTTTCTTAAAATCAGTTCATCAGGAAAGTCACCCAGTAACGCCACAAAACAAAAATCTCTCACATAAACCTAGAGATGAAGGAGGAAGGCATGTACCTTCCCAGCTGTTGATTATCAGAGCTATGAAACTGCATTTTTATTAAAACCACCGAGCAGATTGGCCCTTATGTGCTGCTGTGTGGGGTGCTTGGTGGGTACGAGCACAGGCACACGTGTGTGGGTACAGAAGAGAATTTTCACCTCTCCTGCACACCATGGCCAGGTGAAGAGCACACCAAAGTGTTTGGGGATAGCTGCATTTTCTGCTCACACTCAGGTTTGTTTGACATTGAAAACTCCCACCCTAATCTTACAAAACCTCAGTTTCCTCTACAGCCTTTTACCAAGTATTTCTTTAAATGTGGAGTGTCCCAGCTCTGTCTCTTCCATACGTGGGTGAAAAAGGTGCACGATTTTGGTAGATCCCCAACACACGCAAAGCAATGTAGTATTCAGTAAAGACCCAGTTTACACATTTTTCCTCTTGAAATGCAGCAAATTAATCAAAACCACGCATGTTAAACCTAAACCAGCCTGTCACCAGCTTTACATTATAAACTTTAGCTCAGGGGGTGCATTGCCAGAAGAATAATTCAACCAGAATGGCCCATGAAGGGGGCAGGCTCTGTGGGAGGTTCACTTCTCCAGGCTGTGCAGAGCTTGTAGCCAGAAAAGACAGTTCATGCACACACATCTCACCCTCCTTTTGACCACACCACCAAAACCAATGGCTTCCCCTATCGCATCTGTGGCCATGCTGGCAGCTACAGATAAAGGAGCCGACTCAACAGGCTCCTGTGAAGGGATCCTCAGGCTTCAGTTAAGAGGAAAGTCCCTGCACTCGAAGCTGCACAGTAAGGTTCAAGCTTTTTCACAGAATTCAGAATTATTTTTCATCCCTTTCAGCTTTGCTTGGCAATCCTGCTGTCAGCCTCTCACATGCCTGCCTTCCCTCGCTGCTCTGAGCAAAACAGGAACTTTAGTGCAGAAAACTAAATTGAAGGCTGTACAAAATCTGCCTCTCTCTGC
Organism: Sclerurus mexicanus; assembly: GCA_013396755.1. Classification (NCBI taxonomy): domain Eukaryota; kingdom Metazoa; phylum Chordata; class Aves; order Passeriformes; family Furnariidae; genus Sclerurus; species Sclerurus mexicanus. The sequence continues at coordinate 1,003,068 of VWZF01004021.1, forward strand.
TGGGAGGAGCTGTCACAAATACAAGAAATACCAAGAAACTTCAGTGTCTCGGGCACTAAAAGGCTGCCCAGTTCCCTCTGCTGTGTCACTTCCTATGGAACAGTCAAGCAGCAGCTTTACCATTTCTCCGGGATGGTTTTTGCCCCAGCTTCGCAAGGCTGTAAAGACATGGCACAGATCCCAGGCCCAGTCCAGCAAGAGATTCATCCCTGCCTTTGGTTAACATAAGATTATTACGATTCTTAATAATAGCAGTAACATTTCCTATTGAAACATCCTGCTGGCTTCAGAGAACAGGTTTATTTTCCTCAGGTTCTAATTTTAGACGCTTCTGGGGACTGTGTAAACATGTGAGCTGGAAGGAAACAAAAGAACCATATAGATTATTCGCTGAAAGCTTGGGGTGGGTGGTCAGATCCAAATATCCCACTGAAGTCACTGCCCTGGATTTTACAGAAGAGTCCAGCACAGGAGGATTGCTGGGCTGCTGCTAAAAGGAGGAGCTTTCCCTTCTGCTTCTCTGGGAAATGGCAAATTTGGGACAGACAGGGATATTCTGAGAGCAACCAACACTGGGTAAACGCTACCAGGACTGGGGAAAGGCGATGAGAATATGCACAGCCCTGTGTGGGAGCTCATCGCAGCAAGAGAAACCCACTCCTGTTGGAGGCAAAGCCACTCAGCGCCCTGTGCTGAGCTCGTCGCAGTTCCATTCTGCATCTGCTCTGCCAAATCTTCGTGCCCACTGCTATGTTTAGAAAAACTGTAGTGGTGAAGTTGTAGTAACAGTTTCTTCAAAAGATAAAGCAGCTTTTCACACACTGAAGTGAAGTGGATCTCTGAATTCAAGCTTGTTCACATCCTGTTCTTTTTCATTAATTCGGAGTAAAACAAAATAATAAAAACCTGCATGACAATTTGCATCGCATTTCTAACAGAAAAAAGAGCTGAAAAATCTTCACGTTGGGGGTTTTTTGCTCTTGATTTTACAAAGCACTTCAGCAGGAGCTTAATTGACTATGTGTGAGCAGTGTGTGGCTCCAGTGGGACCATGTATCTGATTAAAGAATAAATGTAATTGTCTCTGCAGATCAATGCCATAATTTATTCCTCATTGAGTATCAGACGCATCCTTATAGTCTCTTTGATAAACTCATGCAGTGCAAAACACTGATTCAACTTATGAAACAAGCACATGCTACTGAAAACCTATACCCAGATACTTACTACCATTAATGTTTAACTATTTAATTTCTATTCAATTTCCTAGTTAAGTTCTTGCTTCTTTCAGATCTCTGCATAAAGAGCTCACAAAAGCAAGCCCTCACCTTGTTCAACGTCTTGACAAATTTCAGACAAAAAAAATCAATTAACAAAAAACCCACTAATTGGGTCAGACCCTACAACAGGGACAAGCTTTCAAGACCCCACAAAATAACTCAAGATATTAAAAAAGAACACAAAAATTTTGTAAGCCAGCAGCTATAGGGCATAAAAATCAGATACTGGAGTTGGTTTTGTTGGCAGCTGGTGCTTTGGACACTTGTTTCTTTATCAGCACTCGAGGGACCCTTATTCACTCGACTCCAAAAGTTAGCACATCCATCAGAGGGATGATTTAATGGCCTTCACAGCCAACAGTGACCCTACAGGAAGAATAAATGAGTGTGTGTTGTTAGCTGAAGGCGAAGGCATGTTTTGCACACATGATGTCACTCTTGCAACTCAGGAAGAACTAATTGCTTGGCTTGTTGTAAAGTCTCCTACTCGCTGGGTTCGCTTGCAAATTATAGTCGTCTGGAGAGCTCCAGCATGTCATCAGCACACAACAATGTTGTCTGAAGCGTAATTAATATCTGTCTTTCTTTTCAAGTTCCTTATTTACCCTCTTTCCCCCATGACAAATATGTTAATGGCCTCTCCAAAACCCACAAGTTGTCATTTTCAAAGAGCCCCCGTCTTTCTGCCTTGAGCTGAACACTTGAGATTAAATCACGGTGAGCTTGTTCTTGCCCCCATTAAAGCTGTTGAGGGCTTTGTCAGTGCCTTCAGTGTAAGCAAACTCTCACAGGCTGTAATGGCAGCGGGACCACAGACCTATTTTGCTTTGCACCTTCAGCTAGAGGAAGAAAAAAAACAACACACCTCGCAAACAATAAACAGGGATTGCCTTACAATTTTGCAGGATTTGGAGTCGGATCGGGTGCCCAGAACAACATAAGGAGCATCAGAGCAGCCAGTCCCATGGCTGAAAAGTCTGGGTTGAGTTACCAGGTCTTACAAGGCCGCTTGTTTTGCTTTTTTTCTGATTTTATGTCTCTGAGGTTATTTTCAGCCATATTATCTGCTTGCCTGATTCTCTTTAAGTACTCATCTGCAAAGAGTTTAATACAGCTGCACATGAAAATAAATATATAGATGATGTATTCAGTGACAGCAATAAAGGTAGTGGTAGCCCAGACCACTCCTGAGGAGCAGTTTGATCCCAGCTTATGAAGCACTGCTCACACTCATAAAGCACTTGGATAATTCTGAATGAGTGGCCATTTTTTGGTGTGTCTTTACAAATTAGTCAGTTTTACAAATAAAAAATGCATTTACACCAAGACCAGCAACAGGATCTCCTATATTTAATTACGCACATCTGTATTCTACTTTTTTGTTAAAAAAATCCCCTGATTAAGTCATCTACCATGCAGCAGAAAACTCCACACAACCCAAAAAAAAGTCCTATTTCTACTACTACATAGCTGTGAGTTTCAGATGTGAATAAAGCATTTCCCTTTCCAAGATTTAAACACATGGCAAGTCCCCATGTTGCATTTATCAAGTTTTCACGCATTTCCATCCTTCCACAACTAGCAAGGTGGAACTTCTGGAATTCTTACCGTATTACTAATATGAATGTACTTGAAGTAGGAACTACAAGATACATTATAAACTTCTTCCTTTGCACATAGAGATGGAAAAGAGAGTTTCAGACACCCTTTTTACCCCAAACCCCTGGCTAACTTGTAAGTATAAAATACCCCCAGAGTCCCTTATACTTCAGGCTGTGATAGTCTCAGTCCTGCTGACCAGAGGAAAGGATCCCATGGTCTGTGAGCACCAAAGCACAGTATTTTACAAGCCTCCTGCCACTTACATTACATAGGTAGAGCAGCATAAAGGGAGCACAGTATATAAACATGGCTGAGTGACAGGCAAGATCTGTTTCAGCAGAATTTGTTTTAATGACCTATATTGATTCTCATTCCATCATGGTTTAATGTGTTTCTTCAGCATTATGTTAAAACCCTCCTACATTCATCGTCTAATGACGATAACCCCACTACATTTAAAGGCATGCATAAGTTTATAAAGTCTGCCAGACAAGCCCAGTGGATTTTAATGATCTCCTCTCCTAGCAATAAATGGGCAGCTCATAGAATAGGGGCTGTGATTCAGGATTCTTGGGTTCTGGTCTTCATTTTGCAATACCATCCCTGCCAAACTGCACTTGACACCTCTGTGCCTCAGCTTGCCTCGTTCATAAATGGGCCCAGCAACACCTGTCACATGGTGTTAAAAGGCTGAGTTAATTGCTGCTCATAAATCATATTGAGAGCCTTGAAACAGAAATATATATATATGCAAAGCAGGTGTGATGTTGTAAGAGAACTGCATTGCTTTCAGATACACTGTTTAAAATTAAATTCTTGGAGATTCATACCTCCGGTATCGCTGTGCTCCCCACGAGCAGCAGGAACTGCTTCCAGGACATACAAAACCTGCCTACGGCATCTGTGCAATCCAAGCCAACTCACAGGGGAAGGCGCTGGAACAGGAACAACTTTCCCCGTCCATCTCCTGTGGAAGTGGAGTGAGTTTTCCATTTGTTTCAAGGGCTGAGGGACCCAAATCTATTCACCACTTCTAATCAGGCTGGAAAACCAACACTGCTACTTCCTAGGACACAAATCCTGCATTTAATAGCTCTGTCAAACAAACCCTTCTGCCTCCTCTTAACAAGCACATTGGGTGGCTGAAGGATTTCAAATCAGGCACCCTCACTTTGGGAAGTGTTTTGAATCTGCCAAGTACAAAGTGGAGTGTTAAGATTACCACTTTGAGGTTTTTTCCCCTCCATGGATTACTTGCTATCCACTCCAGCTGCTTTGTGGACAGGAGGCAGATCAGGGGGTTAGGAATGAGCACTGCACCTCTCAGGGTGTCCTGCACAGAAAGGGGGTTGCAGTAGCAGAAATAGCATCAAGCTACAAAATTCAGATTAGATGACAAATTCCCTATTTAGGCTTCAATGATTTTCAAAGCATCAGTTTTTCTTCTTCCTGCTAGAAAGACAAGGAAGCTTCACAAACTTCCAACCCATGTCCAGAATCCTACAGAATTCAACAGAGCTGTCTTTACTTGGGGTTTTGGGCCAATTTCAGCTCTGAAACAGAGCCAAAGTCCATAATTTCTGAGCCTTTTCCATGTTGCAGTGAAGTGGCACAAAAAGCAACGAAGATTCAGGGACAGAGGTGCCTATGGCAACATGACTCCACTCCTACACATCTCTCCCACTGCTCCCGTGGGTTGGACACTCCCTGTGCTCCAGGCACTGCTCGTGACCACAAGTGGACCTTTGGAGGAGAGAGGACTTGAATCTCTGCTGAGCTGTTCCATCCTGGTACGATTTCTAACCACACAACTATGACAAAATTCCAGACGATGAGACCTTCAGAGACTCATCCTTCACCCCTACTCAGGGCACCAGGGACCTCCAGCTTCACTCCCAGAGCAGCTCATTCGTTCTGTCCCACAGGACAGACACCCAACCATCAGGTGACAGATGAGTCTTTTCCTTAACCCTTTCAAATTGAACTGTTTCTGGTTCTTTCTTGCTTGATCAAGGAAACATGAGGTTTGCTGTGTTGTCCCTGCCCATGGCAGGGGGCTTGGGACAAAATGATCTTTAAGGTCCCTTCTGACCTAATCTGTAATTCTGTGTTGGGGTTTTTTTTTCCTTAAAACTTACACCTGGGAAAACAAAAAAGTTACTAACAAGCTGGCAATACTTACTATGCTTCCCAAAATGAGCCTGATGTCTTGGTGCTAGAATGGCAACTTGCCTCTGGTGCTAAACATCAGTCTAACAGAAAAAAGCAAGGACATCCTAACATTTTAGTAGCCACCACGTGAACAAATCAAGGTACAGGAACTCACTGTAATTTATTTCTTGCCTGAAACCAAGGAGAGGGGCAGGTACCTGGATTGCCCAAATCCTGACCCAAATCTGAAGCCACCAGATTTTACAAGAAGGGGCCTGAATGCTGAATAGAGCCAGCAATGAGCTCGAGAATGCAGACAGGGAGACAGGTGACATAAATAATCCATGACTGGAGGATTCAGCCCTCGTTTGGGGGCAGAACTCAAACTGTAATTGTTCTTACTATGAATAGCTGGTGAATGAAAACAATTAGTCATTTTATTTAAGCTGTTGTTCATTCTGCCAACAGAAGTTTACAAAAGTCATTAGTCAGGCTGCACATGGAAGGAGAAATAGATTTGATTTTTAAAAAAATCATGAGATTCAAAAAAGGCCCATAAAGATGTTCAGGCATTCTCTTCCTTTCCAGTTGAGACAACAGGGACCTTTTTCCAAGGTCTTCTTTGGAGTCATGAAAAATAGAATTTTTTTGTATAATTTTTTGATGATAGAGAGCAAGCCAAGCCTTGAGACTGCAGGAGCAAGGACCTTATGGATTCTCACAAGGATGGGGATAAAATTTGGGATGTAGGAGCAGTGCAGGCCTGGGCAGAGGTTGCTGGGGAGCAAAGCACAACACCTGCCAGGGCACGGCCACATGGAAATTCCATGGCTGGCTGGCTGTGGAAGGAGGCCAAGTCGAGCACCACAGGGGCAGAAGGAGGGGGAAAGGCCAGCTCAGCTCATCCTGCAGCAGCACAGGGGCAGGGCTGCCCCTGCAGGGACAGGTGGCTCCTCAGCAAGTGCTGGGTGCCCAGGGAGCGCCCACAGTCCTGCCAACCCCACAGCATCAAAACCAGCAAGAAACACCTTGGTTCTGTGCATTTAACCTTCTCAGGCCCCGGCAGGACTCTCCTCATCCACTAAGACACAAATGCCAGCTGCAAAGGGTTAACAGACATTAAATGTCCCAGACACTCAGTGCCTGAGAAGAGGAACAAGAGTGGGAGAGCAGTTAAAGAGAGATTAATAGCATGAAAAGTTTAATGTGCTTAATGGTGGTAAAGAGAAGTCTTTGACAGAATGTAAGGACTAATCAGTAGATAAATGCAACTCAAGAGTCTTTGCTTCAGCTAGGGCATCTCAGATACCACAGCAAATATGTTCCTGAAGATGCTTCATGTTATTCCACCATTCCCAAATGGTGTGTACTCTCAAGAAAGTCACTCCATGGGTTATTTCCCTGGATGAATTTCCACATGACCTATGCTTATAAGCAGAAAGGAGCATTTCTGCCATCCTGTTTGAATAAATCCCTGTGAATCTCTTTTGTCTGCTTGGATTGCCAGGAAGAAGCATTGAATCTCCTCAGCAGTGTTTTAATTGGCACTGTGAGAACATGCTCTCATCACTCCCCTTCATTTTCTAATGTATCTTTCCAAAATCATAATGCCTCTTTCTCTAATTACTTTATTTGGCAGCCTGAAAATAAGGGTAATTACAGTGTTCACTATTAGCTTGTAAGGAGGACAGAGGAGTAAATCATTTGGAGGAAGGAAAAATCAGACCAGTAGGTCCTGCTTACACTCAAATAGGAATCTCCACAGGAAATGTGTGGTTGTCCATGAAGCATCGCTGGCAACTTTGAGAGCAATTTCCCTTTAAACCAATACTGAACCAATACTCCAGCACGACAACAGAGGCACAGAGACAATGCCATATTCCCAAATGAGATGTTGAACAAATGCCTTTACCACATGTGGTCATTAAAGATTTGATGTCAAGATGAAAGGTGTTAACCTTGGAAAGCTGGCCGGACTCCAGCACGGGTAATTACATTCTGCCTCCCTAAGCACTTCTCTGGAGAGTTTCAGCTGGACATTTCAGCTCTTGAACCGTTATGCAGCCTTGCTCTGAGCAGCTCAAGAAAAGAGCTCAGCAATAGTTGTGTCAGCAACTCGTGTCATGGAGCTGCAAACCTTAGAGCAGCACCAAATCGTGGCACAGAGAAGCTGTTCAGGTTACTGGGCAGCACCACGGCCCTTTTACAGCCAACCAGTCCTAGGGATGCTGTGCGACCTCCTGTGCAGATAACTCTTGTGGGATGGACCTTCGCCCACAGTGTCTGCTTTGGAAGGGGCTCATAGGCACAAACTAGGGTTGCCATTCCACTGGAACTAATTGTTAAAGTTTGCCTTGTGTCACAGTCCCTCTTGGAAGCAGTCCTGCTTGGATGTGTGAGTTGTGGCAGAGTTTTGCACCATTACCGAGTGTCAGCATGGCATTTGCATCCTGGCCACTGGAGGTACCAGCACATTAAGTGCTGGAGCACCAAGACCTGCTCTGCAGGCAGAGCATTTCCAACACCAGACACCTGGATGGGAGGCTTCCCTAGAGGAAGGATCTACACGGCTGGGCAGATGCTCCCTGCAACCCAAGTCCCTGGGTACACACCCTGGCCTGCTCTGTCTCCATTTCAGGAGGGATCTGCATGCACAGCTGACCCCACATGCACTAGTTCCCTCGGGAAGGATGCCAGGGCATGCCTGGCATTGGGAGCTGGGCTGCACCCCAAGAGGTGCCCAATGGGCTCAGACTGGAAGGCACTGCAGCCACTGACACCACCACCACCTTCGCTCAGAGGGGTTTTTGCACAGGTCTCCCAAGTATTAACAAGATTCCTGTTATTACTGTCCTGGTTATTACCAGATGCATCTTTTCCTTACCAAAGGGAATCATATTTTAGCTCAAGCAGACAATTCCTGTGAATCCCAGGCCAAAAAACATAGGTTCCATGCAAAAACCCTGATACAGAGACTCACTGGAGTCTTTCACAGGCTGATTTAAATGCAACAACTTCTAGGATTGCAAACTCAGACATACCACAGGAAATTGTTGTAAGAGGGAAATTATTGACCATCTTACAAATATAAGAGTAGAAATAAATCCTTATTTATGTAAAAAACCCTAGGCCAGGCTGATCCCATATTGATTGCCATCTTATCTTAGATTCATTTCATGAGACCTTTAATGTAACTGTGCAATAACCAGAGCCAGGGATGATATCCTTTCTATGTTAAGTTTCTGACACCACAAAGAACAACGCGGATCACATTCAGAAATTTTCCCAGTGCTCAACATGCCACTTATCAAATTCCCTTCGAGCATTCATCACACCCATGCAAATAATTTATTCTTCCCCACAGAAGCTTTGTGTTTGATCACAATGACAACTTGCTGCTGCTGCTCTGTATCACACACATTATGGAGCTTGAAACCCAGAGCAGGAGCTACATCACATCGAGGAAACCTCCTGAGGTGACCGTCCAGCCCTGCAGTCCTTGCACACAATCACACCTCCCGAGCTCACAAAGACTTAGTCATGTCGACAAGGGCTGCAGAACCAAGACCCGGCTTTTGAAAAGCGAGTTGTTAATCCTGAAAAGGATTAACACGTTGGGAGATAAGCAAATGTCTCACTCAAGATTATTGTTACAAGAAAGACACTTTGATTATAAACTACATTTTTATCATTTAGGAGTCACCTGTCCTGCAAATACACACACACCAATAATTTGTCTACAAAATCCCTGGGAAACCACAAACAGGTTTTAGAATCTGCTGATCAGGATAAGTAGTCTGTCATAATAGCTGTAGCAAATAAAAGAAATGCAAAATACCCAAATGTACCTAGAGGACAGAGTCTCCTGGCTGAGAAGGATTGCAGGCTGAGACCCAAATAGCTGGTAATTTGGAAGGGAACAGCTCTACAAATCAATCAGTACAGAAAGCCAACATCACACAAGCTACACATTTACCAGGCAGTGTTTGACAGCAAGAAATAAGCTACAGCATAGAAAATTTCTGTGTATTTTAAGCCTCCATCCCAAACTGACTCCCCGTACAATTCATCTGCAGGCTGTAATTTACTAAATCCATCTGTTGTTCCTACAGCTTGCTTTCTGGAAATGCTGCATTTCAAGGGTCTGCTTGTTAGAGAAGGTCAAAGAGTAAAGCAGGCCCTTTCATTTTAAGTGACTTGAAAGAAAAGGGAAGGAAATTTATATTTAGAAATAGCAATGATTAACTAGGGGAAATATATTAGAGTATTAAAATAAACGACATAGAATTGCTCTTACTTCCAATTAGGCTGACTTTACTTCAAGAAAAATATTTATATATAAATATGAAAAGCTGGGGAATGCTAACCTATACTAAGATGAAAGCATCTCATAACATAATTCATGTTTAGCCATTAAAATGGGTGATCACATTTTTACATACTTTTTCTTCTTATCCTTCTAAAGTCTCTGCTTCTGTGCTTTCTTCTCTAATCACCAAAACTTTTCACAGCTTCTCTTTGTCTGTTACCAGACCGCCTATGGCAACTACACACCTTCCACACCTCCATAGCCCTCAGAAAGGCATCTGCTGCTGCATCATTCTGCATCGGAACAGATTCACTTCTGAATTAAGGACGTAAATTCCCACACCATTCAAAACTGACGGTCTCAAGAGCTAAAGTCTCGACCAGGGTCTACCAAGAGGTACCCTGGACTCCTGACTGCATTCAGGGCTTCTTTTATCAGCCCACTTACTGGACAAGATAAAGAACACCAAAGCCACTTGAGAAGAGCAGAGGAGAGCTGTGTGTAGCTCCTGAGTGTCCCCCGTGGACAGTGAAGTGCTGGTGGGACGGTGCAGACCCACACAAGAACAGCTCTGGCCACCCCAGGAGCCCCAAAGGTGCATTCCCAGTCCCCGTGGGCACACACAGGCTCGTTCAAACAATTGAGCTCACATACCAGTGGTGCTGCAGCCGTCCTGGTCGGAGAAAAGAGAGAGCTCTGAGCCCCCTGCTTAAATACTGAGCAGCTGGTGCTGGAGTTGCCCAGGTGTTCACTTTCAGCTGATGAGTTAAAGGCTCAGCACCACCGGGGCTGGGGTATGGACCATGGTCACAGCCCTAAAGGGGGCAATGATTAGTGCTAATTAACAAGTAGATACAGCTGGACACAACTAACACAGCTGGACTTCAACCAGGAGACTAAAATTGTCATTGTGGGAGCTCAAGAGTCTTCAGGACCCTTACTGGTATGAGCAGTCAGTCTGTCAGTCTGAAACACATCCTAAGCTCGGGTGTGCTAATGTCGGGGGAGAGCACTGGCTCAGTCCTGACTCAGAGGCACCCGTGTCACCCACTGAGTCACCCAAGCCATCCCTTGCAGCGTGGGTTTCCTTGGAATCCCCTTTGTAAGCCCTGCTTAGGCCTGACCCTGCTTTCCCTGTAAGATTTAATGTGATGGGAGTCAAAAGTCATATGATGCAATGAGCTGCAGTCTGTTTGTTTTCTTAGGGGCTCTCCCTTCCTCCCTCTGACTGCAACCCTACCAAAAGGCCTTTGTCTAAGGAGTAGAATAAGGAGCATAACACAGTGTTTGCATTTACTTATGGAAGAGCTACTCCAGCAACTCCTCTCAAGCCTCTGAAGTCAGCTCCAGTACAGTTACTTGGCCTAAGTTCATCTAAACTAAATGGGCTGACTTGGTTCAAATGTGTTGCACAACCAAATGATAAAATTGGAGGGGGGGGAATGACTAGTGATGACACATGTATTTAACACTGCATGTCTCCTCTTTCCAGATTAGGAGGAGCTGGCAAGCTCCAGTGTGTCCACATGCCAGCAGCGGATGTCGGCACATATACAACACTTTTCAGAACAACATACTGTTGAAACATGTAGTTCAACTCCAAGGCACCCCTTCTGTTCAGCTAGCCCAAAACAGCTAGGAGATTTGTCTTGCTTAATATGGTGGGATTTGCAGCACAGCTTTTAATGCTGCTTTAATCTGGTTTCTTTATAGCCCCTTCGGAAGCACAGAGACGTAGGAGCAGCCCTGCTGTGTTTGCACGAGGACCCCCACGTCCATTTGAACTGGGGGAAGTGATGAAACTGTTGGCAAGAGGGAAGCAGCAAGGACAGAGGGGATGGCATAAATGATACAGGAATATAATCCTCTGTTCCGCTTTTACATGTCCTCAATTTCCTTTCATTTTTCAGTCTGAAGTGCAGAGAAGCAGGATGCTGACAAGCTCACTATGGCTTCTTGTCAGTGTGTCTCAAGAAAGTCATCAGTAAAGATCTGAAAGAAGTAATGTCTTCAAAACAAATAAAAATATATTCCAAGTAGTAAAGGAAGCGTTCTGCATTCATTAGCAGAAGGCTCTGCCTTGCTGAATTCAGATTTTTAAGTTCTCACCTCCTTTTTCTTTCAGTAATTTTGGTATGAACATTTATAAATTCAGCATCCCCCCCAATCCCATATTCTTTTCTGTGCTTCATTTTCCTCCTTATCCCTTCAATCATTTTATTCTTTCTCACAACAGGTAACAATCATTACAAAAAAAACCCCAAAACATTGCAGAAATAAAGGCCAAACTAATAAGTGCCGAGAAAGGCACCTTTTGCTGTGGGTCTGGAGTGATGTCATTTATATCAGAAGTGATCAATACCCCCCACGTCTCATGGGTGGCTTTTAGACATTGGAACCATTTCCCTTTGGTTTCTCATCTGGCCAGTCTATCCCACCCCCATTATCCTGGCGATTTCCTTTAGTCTCGCTTCCTACCACCTGTTCCTATTTCATGCCCCCTTTCTCTCTGCATGGCTCCGGCACTGGGATGGAGTCAATCCCAAAGACTCAGGGAGGGCTCCCTGCCACGGGGCTCAGCTGGGTGGTGGTGTAAGGTAGGAGCCTGCCAAAGCCTCCAGCTCTGCTCTGCTCAAGTTTGATGTGCTAATGTGGGGATCACAAAGAGAGCTGCAGCCAAGGTTGTCTCTTTCCCCTTTTCCTCAGCACCACCAGTCCCTGCACGTACCTCTCCGTGAAGCAACTTCTGGTTTGGGTCTTGTTCTTTTCACTGCCCTCTCAAGCATCCAGAGACAGCAGTTCACCGTTCAGATGTCCCAGGTCACCACAACTAAAAGCAATTTCAGTGTCTGACATTCTTCTCAGCAGTTCATTCCTGCCATCCAACCCCCTTGTCAGCAATGATCCTCGTTCCAATCTACATAACCCAGATTTCTCACAATGATTCTTAGAATCACAGAACTTTCAAGGTTGGAAAAGTCTTCCAAGATCATCAAGTACAACCTTCAACTGAATATCCCCATGCCCCGTAAATCCTATCACAAAGTGCCACATTAACTTGGCTTTTTTAACACTTCCAGGAATGGCGACTCCACCACTTCCCTCCGCTAACTTCTCCTAAATTCCCTGTTAACATTAGGGCTGTCCTTTGGAAACAAACTCGTCCAGACAGAAGCAGAGTGGGGGGTGCCTACGTGTGGAATTGTGGTGCCCTTGTGATGGAACACGGTCACCTTCGGTGGGACACACACAAGGGAAGAGGCGGCTGGAAGCTGGGTCTGGATCACAACCTCATAACCAGGCTCAACTGCAGGCTGGAGAGCAGCTCCGAGCAGAGCCTGAGCTAAAAAGAACAATATTTGGATTTCTCCTGTACTTTGCTCCATCCAGCGTTCAAACAGGAATCCCAGGACAAAGTGTACTTTATGTGAATTGTACCAAATGCGCAGCAAGTGGCACTGCCACCGGCTTGTAAGGATTTGGTTAAAATATAAAGGAGAAAAGGAAGCCAGTACTCTGATTTGGTAAAAAATCAAGTTTTATAGACCCAAAAATCACCCTACTTTTCCCTATAGTTTATGGGAAAACGGTTGTGGGAGCAACGAGGGTGATTCTGCAAATCCATCTTCATGGATCCTTCTAATTTAGAGGCATGAGTCATCGGAGCAGGGACTCCTTGGATGATTGTGTGACCACAGGATGCAGCCCTGGAAAAGTGTTTTTGTAAACAAATAAACATGCTCCTTCCTGTTTGAAACTCAGATCTTTCAGCATTGGGAAAGTGCCTGAGAACCTGACAGTCAGAGTAATAAGAAATATTAAATGTGATGCCTGTTGCTTGGCCCAGTTCCAACAGCAAGAAGTGAACAAAACACACAGAGTGAAAACTAGTTTAGTCTTTTAATGTCCTTTAATAATCTGGAGCGTTATTGGTATTAGCAAGGAAGAAAAGACTTGTTAGGTGAAAATTGCCTGAAGAGATGGTCTTGCAGCGTGACAAAACCAAAACAGAGGGTAAAAAACCTGAAAACTGGGAGATTTGATGATGGTTTGTGCCACATTGTGCCATACATGCAGGGAGAGATCCAAAGATCACAGGCTCCAAAATGGATTTCACACTATGGCTTTTGACATCTGATGAAGTCCTTTGAGGGAGGTTATCCTCTTTTCCTGGAGAAGGCAGGCTGCTGGCCCCAGCCAGCCAACTCCACTCCCAAAGGGGGAAGACGGAGTCTCCAGTCCTAACAGCTGGAAACATTTCCAGAAAAACACGTAGATATTCGAAAGCGACCTAAACATTGCCGTGTCAGGGAGTCAATTTTCTGTTGTTACTTTAAAAGCAAACTTCTGGCAGATATCAGGGAATCCTCTAAGTACATTTAGATCAATGCATGAAGTCAAGCAAACACTTAAAATCCTTCAAGATTAAGACAGGCAGAGTGAATCCAGGCAGGAAATGGCTGAGTGGCTCCTTGACCCTCTCTTCTGCCCCAAACCAACAAAACTGGAGGGTGCTCCAGCCCAACACAAAGCCCTGCTGTACCTGGACGCTCACCAGGGAGGGAAAGGCGACGTGGAAAGGAGAACACGAGGCTTTGCCCCTGCCTTAGCTGGGTCGAGATGTTTCAGTTGCAAGCGATAGTTCTATTTTACGTATTAGAGCTTGTCTAGACTTAGGAAATGTTCCTGCTATGACTATGCTGAGGTAATTACACCAGTGTAAACCCCTTTGGGCAAAACAGAGCTTTCAGTGGCCTGATTTACGCTGGTCACTTGCCAGGATTAGTTCAGCTGGTACCAGCCTGTCCTCCAGGAGCTCCTGCTCCCAGCAGGAATCCCACACAGCAGTTTTCATCCGCCTCATCTGAAACGCTGGCACTGCCAATCTATCAATCCAGCCATCCTTCTGGGAGGCTTGTGCAAATGTTTTTCTCCAAAAGAATGGTAAATGTTTAGAAGACTCCTCTGATAGTAGATAATTGATTAATGGGCTACAAAAACCATGCTGAAATAAATCTGGGTTTAAATTAAAGCATGTTTGGGTTAGTATGCGGATATCAGGGAAACATATTTGCTGCAAATACAATGAAATAGGAAGGCTGATGTAGGATGTTCAGCCTGCCAGGGGTAGATGTGTCCCTTACCCACATTAAATGAACTTGTATGAGAGGAGAAAATGTGTCCAAAGAGAGTAAAATGGGAGCTGCTTCAAACTGATTAATTTAAATGAACAAAAAACCAGAGGGAAAAAAACAAAACCAACTACATGAAATAACTGTAGGGAAGCCCCTGTTAAAGCCCCGAAGGTGCAACACTAGTCTGGGAGAAGTCAGTGGGAAGACTTAGATCCAGATTAAAGGAGAGGCTCTGCTTACTCTAAGGTGCAAAGCCACACAATGCTGCTGTGCAGAGCACGGTACAAAACACATGTGCTGAGTTTCACACAGGGCGTTCAGGAACACGGTGATAAATGCAGGATGAGGTACAGGCTGACTAACAGACCCACTTGGTTATATTTTAATCTGGTTCACTGTTACCTGCAGGTGTTACTGTTAAAATGGTCTCAAAAGTTACTATACACCTTTAATTCTAAACAGTTACTGGAAGGACAGCGAGAAACTCTAATAGTAAAGCAAATGTGCTCCTTTAAAAGTTTTCTTATTGAAAAAAAAATTAGAAAGGAGAGGGGAAAGTGTGTCTGAAGCACAAAGATGACATCAGAAAAGTTCCTCAATTCACAGCTGGCTGCACCTTTCAAAAAAAATTAAAACAGAAACCCTAGATTGATTTAATCACCCATACAAGCGAAAAAACGTAATGAAGATATTTAGTGCCAAATTGGTTTCTTGGGACCTTTTCCATGTAAATAATACAAATCAAACCTTGAAGTTCAGTGCAGATATGATCTGACAAGTAAGCCAGTCTTTTTGTTTTTCCTTTGATCCAGCTCCAGAAATATTTTATCCAAGGTAAAGTTGTTTTTTAAGTGTTTTCCATTTCAGTTTTTAATTTTGGATATTCATCATATAGGAAACTTGCTTATAATGCTTCAAACATCAGTCTGGCTGCCCTGACTCACGGCACCAAACATAAAGATTTCCTTGTGTTTGCTCCTAGGAGTGGGAACATCAAGAGTTCCAATGTGACACGGGATCCATTTCCATTGCCCGGTTATTTTTAATGGTGCAGGGAACGGGGACAACCCTGGCCGAACATTTCCAAACATCACGACAAACCAAGTCCAGTATTTTTTGCGCTGGTCCACTTCTCGTAGGTGTGTTGGGGAATGACACTTCTGAAAATAATAAGCTAGATAGGCCTTTGCTTTCTAAGTGATTCCCCAAATTCCCCACGTGATGCCACCTGGGAGCAACAGTGCCTTCTCTTGGAAGAAAATCTCCATGTTAGGTTTATTTTGATTTTTTTTAGTATTTTACCTTTAAAATTCTGTTAAAAACAAAATTTAATTTCTTAAAAAAATCTTTTCCTACTCCATTCTGAAACCAGGATGAAGATTCTGCAGTTCAGAAAACTACATACATATATATAGTTGACCTTGTTCACAATTTTTAGTGTTTTATGCCAAAATACAGGTTTAGGCACCTTGCAGTAGGCACCCAGTTTTCAAAAACTCATCTCTTGTGAATAACGTAAAATCCTCAGGATTCTCTTCCTTCCACAAATTGATATGTCTTATATTTAGAATTAACAGGGCCCGTTTTCTCTTCTGACTCGAATGTGGTGTAAGGTTAATGAAAATAAGATGGATCTTTTATTTTGGGTCTTAAATATAATATTATTAAATGTGCCCACCAGAAATGTAGGATAAAATATTTGCTCTGCTTGAAGATTATGTGATATTTGTATTCTAAGCCTCACCACAGTGGGTTTCTTTAAATAGAAGCTATACTTTACTCCTAAATTGCTTAAGGCAAAGGAAGCAGAGATGATGTTTTTATGAATGTTTAAATGCAAATGGAACTGAGAGTGAATGCTATGCTAGCTAACATCAAAGGCTCACCAAAGTCTCTGCATTAATGAGGCTCTTTGTTTCCTGGATCACAGATTACAACAGGTTTCCAACTCATTGCCAAGGCTTTATCTCCATTTGGGAGGGCTGTAAATCTCAGACGATTTTTTTCACATGCAAAACAAGAGGATCATCTGAAAGAAGAAGGGGAAAAAAATCTTAAAGTAGCAAATATTTCATTCAAATGATTATTCCTCAAAGTGGCTGCATCTTGTTTTATTTTGGGGATGTTTAAAAGAATGGAAATTTGCAGACGGAGTTTCCTATGGAGCAGCTCATTCATTTGGAGGGGAGAACTGAGCAGGGAAACAGCAAACAGCATCCTTCCCCTCGCTCATCTCCTTCGGCCCTGCATCAGCTGTGCCCCCGAAATCAGAACAGTAATTCTATGTCATGCAAAATCAACAATTAGCAGAAAGACGGATTTTGCTTCATTTAAATATATTCAAGTACTTTTCAAAGTGGCTCCAACTAGTTCTTCTCCTCCCCAAAAAGTAATGAGATTATATCCCTAGTAATAATACCCTAATTAACAAGAAAAATAGGGACCGAGATTTTTAGCTTCCTATTCAAGGGCTGAATGTGACAATATGTTGTATATTGGGTCATAAAAAACAATTTACATGGCGTCATTACAGTCTGTAGCAAAGTCTCCAGGACCCAGGGCTATCTTATGCAATCTTAATTAAGGAAAATAAATATCGGTGTGTTGTTTTAAGCTACCGGAGACATGCACAGGACCTGTCGTATGTGATCAGAAGAGATGGGGAGTTTCCTTTTCCATGGGAACTGCTTAAAAAACCCTCCGACGCCGACACACAAGTGTCTAGTGCCTTCGAAATTGGCTGCGAAGATGGTAATTTCGTGTTTCCTGACCCTCGGGGCCAGGCAGGAAAACTAATAATTTTCTGCTACCCCACGTCACGTCTGTGCTCCGGAGGGGCCGGGGGAGCGATGGCAGGAGCAGGGTGGGCAGGGCACACACGTGTGATCTGTGTGAGTCTGTGTGCACACGTGTGATCTGTGTGTGCACGCCCACGTGTGTGATCTGTGTGTGTGCAGCCACATGTTATCCGTGTGTATGTGTGCACCCACAGCCAGGAAAGGATGGCTCTTGTGCACACACGTGTGTGTGTGTGTGTGTGCGCGTGCACACAGGTGTACCTGTCCTGACGTGTCTCAGTGTGTGCATATATGTGTCCATGTGTGTCTATCTCTGCATACATACGTGTCCTGATGTCTCAATGTGTGCATGGGTACATACCCTGATGTGTCTCAGTGCAGACATGTACGTGCTGATGTGTTTGTGTGTGCACATGTGCACGTGCTGATGTAACAGTGTGCACACATACAGGATGATGTGTGCCTGTGTGTGCACATATATGTGTGTTCATGTGTGTCTGTGTCCACACGTACACGTGTGTCTGTGTACACATGTATGTGTGTTTACATGTGTCTGATACACATCTTGATGTCTCAGTATGTGCACACTTACACGTCCTGACATGTCTCAGTATGTGCACACATATACGAGCTGTGTCTGTGTGTGTGCACATGTGCTGATGTGTGTCTGCAGCTCCATGTACAGCCTTCTGCCCTCTGTGTTCAGCTGTGTGCTGCTGGTCTGTGCTTGTACATTCACAGGCAAATGTGAGAATGCAGATGTGTTCGTGTGTGTGTGTGTGCCAGATGTGCAGCTGTGCATCCTGATGTGTACAGTCGTGTGACCATTTGTGCTGAGGTGTTTGGGGCTGTGCGTGGATCCCGCTGCTGTGTCCACAAGCATGTGAGTGCTCGTGTGTGCCACATGTGCAGCTTTGTGTGCTGATGTGTGCACACACAGACACCTGCAGAGGCGTGTGTGGGGCCGTGCACACCCTGGCACATGTACAGGCTCTGCACACACGGACATGTGCACACAGATGTGTGTGGATGAGTGTGAAGATGTGTGTGCAGGTGCGTGCACAGATGTGGGAGTGCAGGAGCGTGTGCAGGTGGGTGTGTGCCAAAGTGGGCGTGCACAGATGTGTGTGCAGGTGTGTGTGTCTACATGTGTGGGCACAGGTGCACGTACAGATGTGTGTACACAGCATTTTGTGTGCACACTTGTGTGTGCAGGCATGTGTGTGTGCACAGATGTGCATCATGTGTGTGCACAGATGTGCATGTGGGTGTGCCCAGATGTGCGTTCAGGCATGCTTGTGTGCAGAGATTTGTGTGCAAGCACGTCCATGTGCACAGATGTGTGAGCAGCTGCGTGTGCAGTCTTATGTGCACACAGTAGGCACAGTAGGCACGCGTGTCTGTGTCTGTGTCCCCACTTGTCTTTATGTCTGTCTGTGTGTGTGTGTTCCCGTGTGTGTGTCTGCGTGTCCCCATGTGTGTCCGTGTGTGTCCCCGTGTCTGTATGTCTGTGTGTGTGTCTGTGTGTGTCGCCACGTGTGTCTGTGTCTGTGTCCCCGCGTGCCTGTGTGCCCCGCGTGTCGCCCTGTCTGTGTGTCTGTGTTTCCCCGTGTGTCCCCGTGTGTGTGTCTGTGTGTCCCCATGTGTCTCCCTGTGTGTCTGTGTGTCTATGTGTGTGCCGCCGTGTGTCTCCCTGTCTGTGTGTCTGTGTGTCCCGGTGTGCATGTCTGTGTGTCCCGGCGTGTCTGCCTGTCTGCCTGTCTGTGTGTCTGTGTGTGTGTGCCCGCCCCCGGCCCCTCCCCG
>VWZF01004021.1:1022589-1101410 GCA_013396755.1 Sclerurus mexicanus
GACCCCCCCCCCAGCCCATCACCCTGTCACCCTCGGGAGAAAGGGATGTCGCTTAAACGCTGCCCGCCACAGCCCCCCGTGGGAAAGCCACTCCTGTTAGCCCCGAGGCTTCCCAGTGTCCCCACCGTGCGATCCCGCGCCCATGGGGGATGCTGGCACTCCCCAACACCTTCTCCGAGGAGTACAGGACAGAAAGACTCCCACAACACGCTGTAACCCCTTTGGGGACCCCTGACAGGCAGGGGAATCACCTGTCACAGGGCGAATTGTGACAGGGAACACTGATTTCAGCAGGTATGAAACACCAGGACCCAGGGATGTATAAAGGATCTGCATATTCCGGCTACCCTTTCCTGATGCTCTCAGATCCGTATCTGCCAAATGGATCTATGTCACCTCTGGTGAGTTCCTCCTCTCCTCATGGAGAAGTTTCATGACCTCTCGTACTGCTGAAGTGTGTTGAGGGTGTTGTGCAGGCACCTACTTGTGCTTTTGTCTGACAAACTGGAGCCCGGTTTCTGCAATACCTGGGCACTATTCTGTCCCAGCCGAAGGGAGAAGCCGTGGGAAGGGGGAGAGATGCTTGGCAGGAAGTGCCTGCTTTGCTCTGAGTTTGCTGGAGTAGCTGCTTTTGCAGGCTCCCCATCCTCTAGATTGGCCTTTACTCTTCCAGCAATCAAACCCTAATATCTAATGAAAGAATGCCCCTTCGTTTTTCTGGGTCACGGGCTTTGGAGGGAGCAGCTCCTGGTGTTTGTGTTCAGGGATATGTCCCACGGCTGAAGTTGAGCTCGATGTGGCTGCTTGTAAAACAGCCAGGTCTGGTGTGCTGTGGGGTAGGACTCTGTTGTGGATGATGGACCAGAAAGTGGATGTTGTGCTTCCAAAATAGCAATGGAGGTTTTTAGGAAAAGTCTTCATGCTGCTGGAGGATTATTCCCATCTTCTTCCTGTAAAGTTTTTCCCTCTTGGCTTAAATCAGCTTTAGTAATTCTGTATGTTGTAATATTTCTAAGTTTTGCTTTGTGAATGATGAAACCAAAGGCTTCTCTACAAAAGCTGTCTTTTCCAATCACCATCCCTGTGAGAACTTCAGAAAATAATGTCCCGACTTTGCAGCAGTCCGTCGGTGCTCATGTGGCTCCTGGGGAGCCAACACTGCTGCGTTTGTTTCAGGCATTATTCTGCATCAGCTGTCAGCAAATGAGGACAGAACATAATTTGGTTTATTTCGGGTTTAGTTTTTAACCTTTAAAGGGATAAGGTTTAAAAGAATATATAAAACCGTCCTTAATTCCAGTCAGTTGTTGTCAGGAGGGGCAGGGTGTTAAACTGGTGGTGTGAAAAACTGATGGGTTGTGGGGTATGAAACTCAGTGTTATTTGTGGGCACCAGTGCCATGCCCTTGTGCCCGATCCAGCTGGCCTGGGCAGCAGGGGCAGGTCCCTGCGAGACCTTCCTGCACAGCTCTTCCCAGGGCAGTCAGTTTCCCTGGCTGCAGACTGCTGTGACTTTGCCAAAGTTTGCAAATATTGAGGATCTGTCCCTAAACTCTGAAGCCTTCCTTCAGTTTCCAACAACAAAAGATCTGTTTGCGAGGCAGGGCCATTGTTTGTTGTTGTAACCCAAATAAACATTTCTTCGGGTGCTTCCCACCTTGTGTCCCTTCATCCAGGTATGGGGTATCCCCTGCCATCCCCCAAAATATTAGGCTGTTCGCTTCCTGGTAAATTTTAAATGATACTAAGTTTCTCTGATTTAAACGCATTTAGTTTGCTCCGTTGGATAGAATCTGGGTAAGTTCAGAGTTACTTTAGTCCAGCAACTATTTGTTATAGTGAAATAATTCTTTTAATGTTAAGCTCTTCCTAGATGGGCAGCAAAGTGCTATAGCCTCCTTATTAGCAGTTAGGCTAAAAAGTAAATTGTGATTTGGGAATCGCCTCTCCCCATGATAATGGAATAAAATCCAAGTGCTTACTGTCAGAGCAGCAGACAGGAGTAAGTAGAGTGTGCAGAACTCAAAGGGGAGAAGACTTAAGTAGCAGAGAAGGAATGATCCTGTCCCCTTGAGAACCACTGGAATCATCCAGTGCCTCGGTCAGCTTCCCTTAGGCCTGCTCAGATCCTGCCGTGGCTTCTGTTGTGTGACTTAAGAGCTGATTTGATATTTGCAGCTAAAAATCTGTTACCTAACAGACAGGGGAAGATTGCTGCCTCAGATGGAGGCTGGGCTTGTGGTTTTTCAATTTATTACAATAGCTATTTCAGTGTATTATTCTGGGCAATTTTGTCTTGTATTTCTATCGACTGTGCAAAGGTTATCAGGGTAAATTATGGATTGTTCTCATATAGATTTATTGCTGCTGTGTACATTATATGAAGTGTGGGCTATAATCTGGTGGCTGGTTCCAATAATTGAGGAGGTCAGATTTGTGACCGAAGATTGCAGATACTTAACCATCCATAAAAGTGTGTTTAATTAACACTTTAGCACAAGTAGAGTCGGGGAGGGAGGTTGTGTGAGTGAATGGGATTACATATCAAAGTCATGTGTGCACTTGATAGTGGAGATTGTATTTTGGTTAATGAGGCTTCCTGGAAACGGTTGTTTGCAGCTAGGATTAATTTTAGAATCTTCAAAAAAAAATTATAAATTAAAAAATTAACCCAGGAGTACTTTGACAAACTGTCAGGGCTTTACGTCGCAAATAGTTAATTTACCTGATAGAAAACAGAGTATAACTCCCTGAAAAAGCAGGGAGGCTGGGGCTGAGCCCCTGCCCTGCGAGGCTCTGTAAACCCACGCTTTTCTCGGCGGGCTCCCCACGAGCCCCCTCAGGGTGCTGTGAGCGGCGCTGGACCGGCCCCGGTGCTGCCTGGGTGGGTGTGTTGCTACCGGCAGTGCCGCCGTGCTGCTTGCCTATTTTCTCTCTGATTTTCTCAGCAGCATCACTTCTGCTTTGTTTCCCTCAAGGTGGTTGTAGCCGCTAACTGTTAGGCTGCTCACCCCAGCATCCTGCTCGGCTCCCCGCATCTCCCAGCCAAAATTGCCTCTTTTTACCAAAACACACCCACTCGCGTTATTTACGTGCTCCGATGCTGCCCCAGAGTGATGCTCTGAAGGTGTCTGGGCACCTGCCATCAGCAGCAAGGCCATGCCCAGCTGATGGTCCCTTGGAGGGCCAGCAGCAGCAGGAGATGGTGGGAGCTCCCTGCAGCAGGGTGGCCCACCTTGGCTGCAGGTGGCCAATGCCAGCGTAGGGCAGTTCAGCTGGAGCGATGCTGGTTTGAGCAGGCACCGATTTCGTGGACAAGCAGTAAAGCTCTTCCAGGGGGTGCAGCCAGCGTGAAGGGATGGAGCTGAGGACAAGGCAGTGGGTTGAGCCCGTGTTGGGGGAGCGAGCTGTGAATCCCCGTGAGCTGCCGGGCTGGGGAGGGCACGCTCTGGGCCGAGGGTGTTCGGAGCCCCTTGGCACAGCTGTGCCTCCAAAATCCAGCCGTTCTGCAGGGCCCCAGGAAAGGCAGCTCTCCCCTGGCTCTCAGGTGCTGTGTGCGTCGTGGTTCATGGCTCCGCTTGCGCTCCCCCGTCTCACCCAAAGTCCATTCTTTCCCGCAGTGAAATATATGGGATTTATGGGTTAAAAATCTGCGAGAAACTTCCAAAGAGTATGAACAAGCTGAGGAACTGTTTTCTCTAAATTAAATATAAAATCATAAAACTATATCCTTTTTTAAATAGTACAAATGACTTTAAATCAAATTAAGGTACATCCTTAGTAAGAGCATCAGCCTTTTAGGTGGTTACAAACATTAGAGGTCAGACATGGTCAAACATGTTAACACTTTGATCAGATTAAAATATTTTTCTTGCTACAGTTGTATAATTGAGTTTAGACCTGAGGGGGTTTTCTGAACATTGTTATATCTTGTACCATGTGGTAGTTAAATGGTAGAAGGAGCACTTATAAGTTCCTTTAAGTTCCTTTTGTAAATAGATTTATAAAACAGGGGAATGAGCCATGCTGTCCTGTATGTAGGGCACAAGCTCTCCCTGCTCCCATTGATGGGAGAGATCCCAGGGGTCCGTACACCTCATGTGTCCGTGTGAGGTGTGCGAAGACAGGATTGAAATGTTGTAGATGTAAAACTGAGGCGCTGGATTTTCTGTCTGTATGAGAAACAGAAGTCCGAGAGCCTCTGTTTCTTTGGAAAACGGACACTACCTCATTTTCTTAATTATTAAGTTGTCCAAGCAGAGCTTACGTGGGAGCAGAAGGGTGGGGGTACATCCCCAAGCCCTGCACAGCTGAAGTCCCCACATTAGACATGAGGACTCACAAATAATGCTGCTGTTCAGAGCCTGGTCCCCGTGGTCTGCCAGGCAATTTGAGCTTCTTCAGAGGGTTTGAAATGTCCCCTTGGGCAGGGCGAGATGAAAGTGCAGTTACTGCTGGCCTGGGGCCACGGGACCCAAATGCCTAACACGAGGTCAAAAAGCACAGAGCTGCAGTCTGGGACTGCTCTGTGCTGGACAGAAGCTGAAGCAGCAGCCTCTGAGCCCCAGGACATGGCGGCTTCTGCTGCATCCCCTTCCCCAAGTCTGCTCCATCCCTGGGCACAGGAGACGTGGCCCCCACAGCAGCTGGCGGAAGGAAATCTGCAGCTCAGCTGCGTCTCTGTGAGGTCTGTCTGTCCTGACTTGCACTGTCAGGGCAATAGTTTAGTGCTGCTTTTTCCTGTGTTGAGTTCTGATCTCGTTGAAACCAGTGGGAAAACTCCCTGGAGTCGCTGTGTGACGGGGATTTGTCGCTGTGAGAGGAGCTGCTGCATCCCTCTCCAGATGCTGTGTGTGGAGGGAGGGAGGGAAGGCAGCTGGAAGCCGACAGTAGCTCCGTGTTCCCTGCAGTGCCTGTTGCTGTGGGAGAGCAGCATCCCAGCCAGGTTCCCTGGCAGCAGCGTTTGCTCTGCGGGACCTCGCCGGGATGGTGCTCTGTCCCCATAAATTGTTATATTCCCGGCAGAAAACTTTAGGAGTGCGGTGGCTGCTGATGGACCTCCTGGCAGACAGACAGATGAGTAATCTGTTCCCTCCTGACCAAAGCAAATCCACTTCTTTCAGCTCCTCTACCTAGCTTGAAATAAGATAATGACGAAAATAATTTTTTATGTTAAAGCATAGTGTTGGATAGGTAGATGTACCAAGGCACAGGGCTTCCGAGGTCATTTATTGCATGTCTGATTCAGTCTTGGTTCCCCCCAAGGAAAATTCTTGTGTTAATTTCTGAGTTCATATCACACCCTCAATTTTGAAGCAGAACTTCCCTTTGAAATAAATTAGAGAGTTCTGCTTAAGAAGCAGTGACATGATACAGCACTGCCTGTGTGTGGTCTAATATAACCTTATTTTTAAAATTGTTTGGAATGAAAAAAAGAGAAAGAAAAATGTCACAGGGAAACAAAAGCAAGTTTTATGTAAATCTGTGCATGTGAATAAGTGTGCACGTGATTCAGACAGTTCAACAATATCTGCTCTCCCACTGGGATTCCTTCACAGGCTACCCTGGAACTGACTTCCCAGGCATGGGATGCTTTGTTGGGGAGGAGTTGCTATGAGATATGTATGGTAAAGGCACCGTTCCTGCAAGCTTCCAACTGTTGCTGTTTGTGAAATGTTATGAGCTCAATCACTTGAGAATTTGGAGAGAAAAGCAAAACCTTAACATCAACTGCAGCTCCCGAAGCTCATCTATGTTAATGACTAGTATTTTTGAAATGTTAAATGTGAAGAACAAAGAGATTTGGGTTTGAATGTCCGAGATGAAAGTGCAGAGCTGGCCTGGTATCCAAAGCTGTGAGGCAGAGAAGGGGGAGCAGGAGGAGCTCTGCAGTGCACCCACGTGTTGCAGAGCTCCTGCCATGTCTCTCCAGCCACCATTAAATTCCTGCGTAGGGGTGAAACCCCTGATCAATCCATGCAGGGGGATGTGCTGGCATTTGCTGTTCCGAGGTACCCGGCCCAGGAACCTGCATGTGTTCCTGTGACTAAACAGACATTGCTGGCTCCGTGGAGATGACTCTCCTGCCTGCTGCCAAAGATCGTCTGCAAAGGGCCAGATCCTAATCACAGGCTGAACCCTCTCTATCCATAGTGTGATCTGCAAGGGTAGCAGGATTTCGGGAGATGGGTGGTGTGAGCTGCACACCTCAGATGGCAATCTGGTGTGGACTCTGTGTGTCTGTGTGTGCATGGCATGGTGGTTGTTGGGAGAGCAAAGTCTAGTGCCGAGAAACATCAACAGTTTTGAGGAAGCATCTACAGCGTGCCATTAATTTCACACCCACAGTTCTTTGTCTGCCTTTTGACCGTGATTCATCAAGACCAAATTTAGTCTTTGTTTTGTACGGGTTGCCCTTTGAGCCCCCTTGGCAGTTCACCGTGGAGAAGGTGAGGAAGGACCTGAGCACCTGTGAGCATCGTGTCCACTGCCAGGGAGGCTGTGCTGGACAGGTGGGGTTGGGTGAGCAGCAGTCAGGCACATGCTGCTCTCCAGTTACTAAAATCTCCCGCACCGTGTGTGAGTCACAAGAAAATCTCCTCAACAAATCCTCAAGGGTTGTCTTCTCCTGTCTGTTCTATTGATTCGAGGAAGGGCTAGATGCCAGACATCCCCACCACTGTCTCCTTGAAGGCATTGCCACTGTGGGAGCTTCTCTTCATCGCACCCCTCCAAGCTTCTGGGCTGGCCACGGCCACTGCAGCTTCCTCTCCTTTCATTTGCTCATTTCATAGAATCGCAGAATGGGTTGGGTTGGAAGAGACCTTAAAGCTCATCCTGTTCCAACCTCCTGCCATGGGCAGGGATGCCACCCACTAGACCAGGTTGCTCAGAGCCCTTGGTTTGCCATGGCTTTGCCACTCCACCTCAGTGCTCTGGGAGCCAGGGGATAGCTTAGGTCAGCATCTCTCCCAGCCTGGTGTACACATGCTCTTACCTCATCATTTACCAATGGTGGGTGGAGGGCACAGCAATAGGAGAGTAGGTACAAGTTGCTTCCTGAACACTTTGCAGAGCCACTGCGGCAGGGAAAGCTTCTCACTCTGATCAAATCCCAGGCTGGTGCCGAGCTGGGACGTGTGAGTCCCCCCCCCAGGCCCTTTTTTGTGCTATTCTTTGAATTTCTCTTCAAGAAATAGGCTATAGCACGATACTTGCTCATTAAACTCTGTCTGGAGGACGAGACAAAGGTTTGGTAGGAGGGTGGGTGACTCAGAGAGTTGGTAACAGGATACAGAGCTGCTCGCTTCCTAGTTTCCAGTTTTAATCCAGCTGAATCAGTAAAGAGCGAGCGCCTGTTCCGCCTGCTGGCTTGTCCAGCGGGCTGTCCGGGAGGGCACGGCTCCCTCCAGCCCCCAGGCAGTGGGAATGATGAGGTGTCCTAAGAACCTGCCAAGTCTGGACCAAACCCTCTGTGAGTGTCACCCAGGGTCCTGTTCTCGCCGTGGGACTGCCAGCTCAGCACATGCCAGTGCCTCACAAACCCCCCGACTTGGCTTCTTAAAGGAAGGCATTGCAACCTCATGCACCTCTGAGGCTTGATTGCAGCAGGAGCTTTGTCTTGGTTAATGACCGTGGACGAAGAGCTCTTACCTTCACCTCCTTATGGAGCAACTTAGCACTGCTCTGTCCCTGGTTTTTGCCTTTGGGTCTTTATAACTTAGGGTCATAGAATCATTTATGCTGGCAAAGCCCTCTGAGTTCATTGAGGCCAGCAGTTAACCCAGCACTGCTAAGCCCACTTCTAAACCATGTCCCCAGGTGCCATACCTACATATCTTTTAAATCCCTCCGGGGATAGTGACTTCTCAGGACACCCTGTGCCAGGGCTTGTCAGCTTTTTCCGTGAAAAATTTTCCCTGATGTCCCATCTAAACCTCTTCTGGTGCAATATGAGGCCACATCCTCTTATCCTATCGCCTATTACTTCGCAGCAGAGCTCATCCTCCACCTGGCTCCACCCTCCCTGCAGGGAGTGCAGAGCCAGAAGGTCCCCCCTGAGCCTCCTTTTCTCCGGGCTGAGCCCCCCCAGGTCCCTCAGCCGCTCCTCATCAGACCTGTGCTCCAGACCCTTCCCCAGCTCCATTGGCTTTCTCTGGACACACTATTTATGACCATTCCCAAAGTTACAAAGGACTATTCCACCACCACTGCCTCTGCAAAGTGATTTCATGGAGAAAGTGGGACGCTTGGTCAGTCCTGAGGGTGAGCAAACCCTGGCAAAATCAGCTGTCCCCATCCAGAGCATCCTGCAGGCTGGAAGTGCTGGGCAAGAGGTCACCAGAATGGCTTTAAACCACTGCCCCTCTCCCATCCATGGCCTCTGTACTAAACACAGCTCAGCTGCCACGAGAAGAATCCGCTTCATTGTGTTTCATGGGGTCCCCAAATTAGTATTTTGTTAAAGAAAACAATAAACTCAACAATGCTGTGGTAAGTTTTCGAAGCCAAAGTAAAACTGGATACTAGAATCTAGAGCACTTTTCCCCTCCGGTTATAACAACTTTGCATTTGATTAAATGATAGGCAAAAAACCGTCTCAACAGTATCTCCTTTGTTCCATTGAAGAATCTGGAACTGTAATGTACAAAGTACACGTCTGCCTTGAAGAGCTACACAGTAATCATGGGCTGACCAAAAAATAGCAGGTTTTTTTTGTCTGCTCTGTGTTGAGTTTGTTTTCTGCTGCGGTTCGCTCCGAGGAGCGGCGTACACGAGCGTAAACTGAGGTTGTGCTCTGGTGGGACTGGCACACGAGGAAAATGTGGAAGCCCAAGGTTATGAAGTGTGTTTGAACGGGCACAAGGGCGCTGTGATTATAAAGGCACTGGTGGAAGAAGTGCTGGGGAGAGACTCTTTGCAGCAGAACCCTCAGAAAGGATCAAAACGGTGGAATTTTTGTTCTGAGACTGAGGGGATGGCACTGCAGAGGTTGCTTTCATGTCTAGGAAATAAACCATCATAAGATCTACCACATGAAAATTTGTTGTTCTTAGCATGGGGAGCCTGATGAGGTTGCTCTCCTTACACGCTGCTGCCCTGGAGTTACTGGTGCAGGAGTGGAGATGGTGAGGAGTCGTCATTGTCCTCAGATTCTGATGTGGGAGACATAGCACAACCCCTGACACCACCATGCCCCGGGTCAAAAAGTGGCCTTTGAGCTTTGGCTTCCTCCTCTAACTTACAGAGTGTGGCATTGCCAGTTTTGGAATCCCACCATCCAAAGGAATATGTGGATTCAGAAATCCAAGTGATGTTTTGCAAGATCATATCATGCTGTGCTGAGTATTCCTTGAGAGTGCGTAGATAAATTAAATAAATAGATAAATTAAAATGTGCATATTAACCCACAGTCAAAACTAGAAGCAACAATATAAAATAAGAAATAAATTTTTTAAAATATAAATAAACACCCAAACCTTTTTGTTTGACTTTCTCTGATATAAAGCAGTTTCTCCAGGACTGTGCACCATATGAAACACATTATAAATGCTCTTGTAAAATCCACATCATTACACCACATGAAAGGCCGGCTCCTAAAAATAGCCATTCCGAGAGGATGCAGGCTAGTAGCAATTTCGGTGATCATGAAATAGTTGTGTTGACATCTCTGTGATGCACACCCACAGAAAGCTTGGACTTTTGAATATTCTTAGCAACATTTGTGCTTTATGGAATTTTCCATGTTCTCGTCCCGCGAATAGTCCTTTACCCAGTGGCATTCCTTTCTGATCTTATCCCCTCATTTCTAACCCTGATTTTATTGAGAAAATGGGCAAATTAGTTTTCCTTTTAAATTTTGCATGAAACCCTTTCCTTGCTATCGGTTTGGCAGTGATTGGCAGTATCAGTTGTATTTCCCTGTCTCCTAGCAGGGAAATATTTTCTTTTTCCTTCAATAGACACACACGCCCCTGGTATTTTGGGGAACTAACTCTTAAAACATAAACCTAGGGCAGGAGATGATAACACAAGAAGCTGCCACATCCACCCAGCCTTTGTATCTGCTGTGGTATTCAAAGAAGGTAAACGAAATCTGCAGTAATTACACATGAATGTATCCACAACAACAACAAAAAAATTTCTTCCTCATCCCAGCGATCAGAACTTGGATTTTGTTTTGGGATATGAAAGGCTGCAGCCTCCTGGCTTCGGTGTGTCTGCAGCAAAGCCCTGGCTGGGACCAACTGCTGTAGCTCTGGGATAGACAACAGAGACCTGCAGGCTGATATCACCCGGGATCTTTTTGAAGAGCTCGTCAGATTGGATTTGATTGCTGTTGTGTTTCGGTTTTAGCCTGTTAGTTGTTTGAAAGCATTACTATAAGGGG
The DNA here is from genome assembly GCA_013396755.1 of Sclerurus mexicanus. Classification (NCBI taxonomy): domain Eukaryota; kingdom Metazoa; phylum Chordata; class Aves; order Passeriformes; family Furnariidae; genus Sclerurus; species Sclerurus mexicanus. Next base: position 1,032,979 of record VWZF01004021.1, read on the forward strand.
TGGTTTTCTGAAAAACGTTGGAATCTTTGGTGCTGATCTCTTGTTTTTCTTTTGTAAGCAATGATGATGGTGATGGAGATGTACACCTTCATATGAGGGTGGCTGAAGGATGGGCTTCAAGCCTGCCCTCGATTTTAAGTGTGTGGCCCTTCAGAAACCAGTTGGAAACAGTCTAAATCCTCAAAATAAGTTTGCTTTTGGAACTGGAGCAAAATCTGTGGAGATGGCGAGAGAAATAACAGGGTGTTGAAGAAAATGACATTGCTTCTGAAACAGCTGGCACGAAAATCACCGAGTCTGAGGTTTCGTTCAAATCAGATGGAGCTCTCGTTGTCGTGGGGCAGGGCACAAACTCACCAAACGGTTCACAGGGAGACTTAGAGTTGCTCCGGGTTGTTTTAAGTTCAGGGCAGCTCTTTTCCCTTGTCCAGGTCTGGAGTCCTGTTCCAGTGCAAACAGGCCCTCCAGTTTTCAGCTCCATCAGTCGATTTCTTGCAGAATGTTGGCAGCTCTGAAGAATCCAATGCTGTAAAATGACATCACAGAAGTGGGTTTGCTGTGGCTAATTTAGCTCCCTGGAGCAGCCTGGACTTGGGGACATGGGGGCACCTTGACAAGGCAGTAGTTTTATAGAGTAAGTGCATTAATCTCCACATTGTCAGTAATTTAAGGATCTATTTCCATCTAAGTGCTAAGACATTTTGCCTCATATTGGCATCTTGCTCTGCATAATGCAAGATAGTGGTGTTTAGAAAAAGCTGAAAAGTTTTTAATGCTTCTGGCCTGAAGTTGACATTGTGCCTGAGCCCTTTTCTCCTTTCCATAATTAATTTGGTGGGTGAACCTGGGGTTATATCTGGCAATTTAAGTTTTTTACTGCTCTGGTGAATGGTTTTCCTGCTACGACCAGGATTCAGGTAAAAGCACCAAATGTCCCTGACTGGGGCTTCTGACAGCACTTGAATACAGGAGCTGTTGTAGAGAAAATTTAATTTCTTGACTCAAGAGGACAGAAAATTACCTGATATGTCAGTGCCAGTTGTTTGGTTAATGACATTTACTGGAAATAGTATACAGTATTCAAACTTCACAAAATAAAACATTCTCAAATTATAATATACTGTTTGTACTGAGATTAGCTCAGTTGGTTGGAGCATGGTGCTAATAATGCCAGTGTCACAGGTCTGATCCCTGTACAGGCCATTCACTTAAGAGTTGGACTCGGTGATCCTTCTGGGTCCCTTCCAACTCAGAGTACTCTGTGATTCTACTCATCCAGCACATGGATCTGCACATAAATGCACAGTGATGGACGAGGTAGGCTGCAGTGAAGCCCTGAAAGATCAGTTCCCGTATCAAAAAGCACCGCTGTTCTTCCAGATTTCCTTCTGAAACCAGTGGTGGGTGCCTGACTGCTGGGTGGGTGTGTTGCTGTGCCCGTGGGTGGGAGCTGCCTCCCTCCTGCCTGCACCCAGGGGCTCCTTTGATACGGGATCCTCTTCCCAGAGAGCACCAGGTGCCGTGGCAGGCGGGGTAAACAACCAGATAAACACCCAGGAGTAGCACCAGTTGTTTATGTGTTAACACAGGATGTTCTCAAAATCAGGTAAGAAGTGAGGCATGTTACCAAGTTTTATAGCTGAGGAACCGGATAGTCTTGTAACCGCCGTGCAGGGCTGTGGCAGAGGAAGCGTGGTTTTATCCCGGCTCCTGCTCCCAGTCCCACAGGAGCTTGTTTTCCCGTGACTCAGTTTCCCCCAGGAGCATTGTGGAGCTTTATCATTTCATGTGTAAGCCGTGCTCAGAGAGCACTGCAGGGAAAGCCACGCGGATACTGAAAAAACCCCATAAAATCCCACACTGGGGACTGTGAGAGGGGATGTTTCGAAGCAATCAGAGAAGAAGTAGCGAAAAATAGTAAGCTGTGCTGCTTATTAGACCATTTATTTCAAGGTATGAAATGAATTGCAATTTCATAGTCTTTTAGGAAGTTGCAGGTGGCCCTAAGACCACAACTCCTTCAAGGCAATTGGCAGCTTTTCTTGCTTTAAAAACAAGTCACCTTTTCAGCCTAAACCGTCATTTCATAGCGTGGCATTAGCTGGATGGGAGCACTGATGGGGTGGTCCAACACGATGTCTGAAGTACACATGATGCACAAATCCTCCTTATTAAACTGGGGACAAAATGTCATTTATTTACCCACTTGTGATACGGTGATGAGAACAACCTCCAGGATCACATGGTATAGCTTTTGGACACACGTACCAAAACCTCTGGATGCATAATGCAAATTCCTTGTCATGAAGAATGAGTCTATTTATCTTGGAACCTTTTTTACTTAAACAGTAATCTCTAGGAAATCATTTGTTAACAGTAGTTCCCTGCCAGTTTGTCAGCTAATGGCTTGAGGCGAAGTCTGAAGTGGATGAAATCTTTTCCAGGGAGATGCTGCTGTCGCATGGGGTGCAGAAAGGTTTATAGCAGAAAGCAATAGTGGAGGCGGTCAGATGAGCTCAGTCCAACTTCTGGAATCCCGAGGAAACTCGGCACGGTGGGGTGAAGGTGGCTGTTCCAGTAGCGCATCATTTGTAAAACATTAAAGCCATCAATTGTACCCGTGTCAACTTCTACGCCTAAATTTTCCTTGCTGGAGGCCCCAGGTGTGAGTGTGTGGAGGCCAAAACCACCCGTGTTTGTGGTGGCTGAGGTTCTCCCTCATGCCCTGTGCATCTCTGCACCCTGGGCATTTCTGCATCTCTGCATCCCAGGCTTCTCTGCATCTCTATGTGCTGGACATCTCTGCACCCCAGGCATCTCCCATCCTGGGCATCTCCCTCTCTGCATCCCGGCTTCTCCCTATCCCAGGTGTGGAGGCAGCCAGGCAGGAGAGCCGAGGTGCAGCCCCCCCAGCTCAGCTGGGGTGCCGCAGGGTGTCTGCCAGGGCAGCAGAGTCCTCCAGCTCTCAGATGGTATCTCTTCTCTCCAGAAGTCTAGCAGCGAGTTTCAGTTAGGTAATGAGTTATCTGATTTCCCTTTAATCTGGGCAGCATCTACAGCGCGACAACCTCGCATCGCTGTTTATCTCACACTCGGGGCTGCAGGGAGAAAACTGGCCAGAACGGGTGAAAATTCACTGGAAAAGGAGCTCAGAAAAGTCACCCTGATCTGCACCAAATCCCTCCTTTTTTTGCAGCAGGAGCCGGTGAGAAATAACTGCCCCGAGCCGAAACTCTCCCAAAAGGCCACAAAATCCAGCTGAAGTAAATACCACTTCCCTGCAGCATTATCTCCCACTCGGTGCTGTCTGCCCACAGAGGATGGTAGGGTGTAGGAACTGGCAGGGGATTAATGGCAGCCTGGTTCATAAAAAAACTCCGCTGCCAGAAGGACGTGGGACCCAGACAGAAGTAAAGAGGGGCTGGTTCTCTCTGCAGATGCCCCCAAGTGCTATTTGTCTGAGAGCAGATTTTCCCACAGATCTTTGGCCTTCATATTATTTGAAGAACCCCCTCTGCAGCTGCAATCCTTCCCTCCCCCGAGGGGAAAACAGGGTGGTAACTTTGTGAACTGAATGGTGTGGAGGTTTAGGAGTACTGCCATGGGAGGGGAAGATTTGGCTCATTAGCGTGGAACATTGTGTTGCCAGGAACAGAGTTTTGGGGCAGAACTAATAACATGGAAGCAGATGCAGTCAGCTTTTATTAAACTGGTTTGTAGATGACTTTAAATAGGCAACAGTTGTATCTGGGGCTTTCCTTGCAAGAGGCAGAATGGCAGACCCCAGCAGCAGCAGATTCTGGCTTAGGTGCTGGATAAAAAGTACAGAGGAGCGAACCAAATCTCTGCATGTTAGGAAAAAATTCTCCCAACTGTCTTAAAAAACCCAACCAACCAACCAAACAACAAAAAACAACAGAAGACTTTGTGTTATAATCTTTAGAGTCCACACATCTGACTGAGCAAGGGGCAGATGTAGAGCCGTGGAGTTCATAGTCTGAAGGACCCAGCTTTGTATCATCTTGGCTTTATCAAGGTGTATGATCTCCTCTAGGCTGTGGACTCCCAAGTTTCACTCAGTTACCCCAGTGGCCGGGCATACATTAACCTGCTTGACAGTGCATTACAGGTAGGGATGGATAAATTAATTTCCAAGCCAAGTTTTGAAGCACTTCTCCCTGGAACCACCCCTTCCGTAGCAGCAATTAACTCCGTGGTGCTTATCGGCATCAGCGATGGTCGGGTGCCATTTCCTGACACATGGCATTCCACGGCCACCAGTAATGATGGGTTGAACTGGCTCTGTAATTGCCTTACCCAGGTACACAGGTTGCAATGACCACCAGCCAAATACAAATTGCCCATGTCAGCCACCTCCCAGAATCGAGTGAGACCATTGATACCTCTGAGGAGTCACCACAAAGACCATCCATCCTCTGCCAGACCCAGCAATCTCTATTGCTGTGTGTCCTTACGGTGTCCTCCTGGTCCTTCGCTGTCTCCAAGCAGCCTGGTCTAACTGTCTTGGCTTTCTCGAGGGCGTCAGGAATGATCAGTCCCCGTCAACACACCCGAGCCTGCAGATCTCTGTAGAGGTGCCCCTTGGATTTCTGACATCTCTGTAGATGCCCCACAGGTGTCACCTCCTTCCGTGCCAACTCCAGCCACCGTTCCAGAGAGCAGAGAGAACCACCCAGAAATCCTCTCCCTGCTCCACGCATCCAAGCGCAGCCTGGCACTGTGTTGTTCCTTGCTGTGCTCCCCACAGCCTCCTCATCCCGGCCTGGCTGAATAAGGCAGCAGGAATCCCGCTCGGGTGCTGAACTCCATCCTGCCTTGGTTGTGCAATACCTTTTTTCTCAGGCAGTTCCTAATCTAGAGATTTTCTGGGATCTGTGCATGGCATAAAAGGAAGTCTCCTCATCACCTCAGGTTCTGTCTTTCGGTACCAAGTGTTTAAGACATAATTCCAGGCGTCCAGGGCTTGCTTTCTCTTTGTGTCTCCTTTGCTGTTGCTTTCATTTGCTAACATGTTGAACTTCAAAGTCTATTCTTTCTCCTTCCTAATTTTTATGGAAAAAATGGTCTGAACCCCATTTGCATTTCCTCCCTGAGGATACTGGCAATCCTTAATCCTATATATTAAAGAATCTCAGTTTTCCCAGCAGCCTTTTATTCTGGGACTACTCTTCCACTCAGTTTTCTCCTTGAAATCCTCTCCTGTGGTTCAAAATTGCTCTTCACGGTGCCCCTGACCACTGTCACTTGCTGTTATGAGCTATTTGCACGGATGTTTGATCACTTTTTAAGCCCTTTTCCCTTCCCAGCCTGTCCCTTGCAGGTAATTTGTGAAGGTTTCATGCCCATGGCAGTAGGTGCCTGTTTGCCCTCGGAGCCATGTGCTGTGCAACCATCACTCTCCAGGACCTGCTGGAATAACTATTTGTAGGGCCAAGAGATAGCAGGATGAAAGGGTGAATAACTGGGTGCTGTTTTATTCAGGGTGATTTTAATTTCACACCGATGGTCTCCCTATTCCCATCGAGGCCGTGGCTCCCAGTGACAGCTGGCATTTCCCTGCCTGAGAGGCGATTGCTGTCCATCCTTCCCCAGCTGTGGTGCGGATGGCACAGGGACCCTGTGCCTGTCGGTCCACTGTCCCCCTTCCTGCCTGCACGCAGGGGCCGTGGTGATTCCCTGTGCTCCCCAGCCCGTGGGAGCTGTGGGAAGCAGGGAGAGCGCCGGCTGGGCTGGCCGTGCGGATCCAGGGATTGAGATCACGCAAACCCAGTGTTCTCTCCTACAAGCCATTCTCAGCGATGTGCTCGGGTAATTAGCATGTGCATAAACACTTCGTAATCTTGTGATCATGGCTTGCAGATTAGCTCTTTTGCCAGCTTTGCGATTTCTTTGCCAGTTTTAGTTTTAATTGCAAATCCATTACTGCCAGCTCCCTTGCATATTGTAGCAATAGGCAAATTAAAACACTTGGACACAGTTGGGCGGGTTTCAGTTAAGAAATTAATTGTTACTGCCAACCAGTGCTTTTTAATGCGAGGGTGGCATTTGAGTTTGTTTTTGAGGGCATAATCTCCAAGACTTCTTTTTTCCCTTCTCCTCCCCCCTCCCCAGACTGCGTTGCCCTGTCGAGCAGCTCCCCAGATGGCACGAAGCAAATGCTTGGCTCTTTGATCTCCTAGTCAAGAAATTTGGAAGTCGTTCTGAATTTATGAGAATCCTGTCTGAAATAAATCTGTCTGTGCGCAGGGCCACACTAAGGCAGCCCGGAGCTGCAGGCACAGCTCACCTGAGCCTCGCGGGGAGGCGCAGGCTCGCATCCCACAGGAGCATCGTGTGATGCTGTAGCGATAAAGACAAACTTCATGCATATTGTTGAACATGAAAAAGTCTAGACAATCTACAATTTACCAGTCGGGGTAATTGGCTAAAGGCTTAATCCGCCCTGATAATCCAGTAATGGTATTGTTGGCAGGACATTGATGTAAATATCACTCAGCAGCGCTGGCAGCCGCTGTCTCCTGTGATTGCTGCCGTTCCCAATTCCTTTTCCACAGCTGTTAGGGAATTTTCAGAGTTCTGTAAACTTCTTGTCTTTGGTATTTCTCAAAAACTGTCTGTGCTCAGTGTTTGTTTTTCACTCCATTTGTTGATAAAGTAGCACTTTTCACCGGGTCAGGATTTTCACAAAGCCATTCATCAAGAATATCTTTTTTCCCTTGATGTGCTTTTTTTCCCTGGTGTACTTTTCACATGGCTCTCTCCAGGCTCCTGATGCTGCTGTTGCACGGTTTGCCATCGCCCTTTAATACAAACAACATCTGGTTCTGCAGCAGCCCCGTGCCAGCGCTGTGAGCCACCTGCCACCTGTGTGTCACCACCAGTCCTGGTGGCATTCACTGAGACTTTGGTGGCATTGCTTTGCTCAAGCCCAAGCCCTGACATGCCACCAGCTTAGCTGGGACCGCAGACACTGGGGGGGCACTTTGGAGGTCAGTGAGCTGAGCAGGGTTTTAAAAATACATCAACCTCCCCGTTTTGCAGGGGTGTGTTTAGTGCGTGTCCGTGTGCCGTGTGGGGACAAAGCAGGGGTTGTAGCACCCCACGGAATAGTTCCTCCTCCAGACATGAGTCTCCCACACTGCAGTGCTTGTCCCCACGTGCTGCCTCCTGTGGCCTGTTGATGTGTTAGAACATGGCTGGGCTTAAAGTGCACACTAAAATTATTGTCTAATTGTGCATGAAGCCAGTGGATAAACACCTGTCCCAGTCTTGTTACTTTATTCTCTTCAACTCCCGTTCATTCTCTTCATTTCCCCTCTTTGCCTTGGTAAACGGGGTTGTTTTCAGCTGCCTTTACAGCTGAAGGGCTCTGCTCCTCCAAGTCTGCACAGCACCAAGCACAGGTGGACCTTGCTGGGTACTGGAGTCACCGAGTCCCAGAAATCACAGAATCGTTTGGGTCAGAAGGGACCCTGAAGACCATCTTGTTCCATCCTCCCTGCCATGGCCAGGGATGCCACCGCCTAGATCAAATTGCTGCAGGCACTACCCAACCTGGCCTTGAGTCCCCAGGATTTAATTTGTGTTAGAGTCATATTTGTTAACTGAGAAGCCGCCTGATTGTTTCTGGTCACTGGCCTTGCTTGTTCAGTCCAGGGACTAAAAGCCAAGTTAACTTTTTTCTTTCTGTGCATCACCACCAAATCACATCCTGAGTATTCCCTGTACAACTCCCCTGCCTTCAGAGAGGTTGTGGATGTGCAGTGCATTGGAGCTCAGCAGAGGATTTCCCTGATGACCGAAGCAGAACCACCCTGGGAATTCCTTCTCTGCAGCAGGGTTGACTCTGTGCTGCCTTGCCAAAGTATTAAAAACCCTATACCTAATAATATATAAACTTATTTTGGTCACTAAACCCAGCTGAGATGGCTGTGAATCCTTGACAACATTTTTAAGGCAGCCAGTAATGTTTTTTTTTTTGAGCATTGCCCTTTTTTGTGCTCGGAAAACAATAGAAGCAGCACAGTTCCGCTGCAAACAAAACCTGAACATGCTCTAACTTACATGTGAAATATCAAAGAGCTCTTGCTCAGTACACATCACCGCCCTTCCGTTTCACAGCAAACACCTTGTCACGGCCCAGAGGCTTTGGGAAAACTACATCCAGTGTATTCGGGCGAATGTCACCCTGCTAGTTATCCCAGGGCTCTGGCTCCATGGTGTTGTGGCTAACAAATCCAGCTTTAATTGTTCGTGATCTCTATCGGAGCAGACATCGGGTTTGAGTTCAGTCCGTAAGAGTCAGGAGAAATAAACACAGAACTACAGTAAGATCAAAGCAGCAGAGAGGTGCACATGTGCTAATAATAATAGCTTACGAAAGCTCATATTTTCCTTCAACAACATCCTGTCATTTGTGTATCAGCTTTGAAAAGGGTAAAACAAAAAAATAAAAAAATTCAGCGTCATTTACTTCAGCAGAAAGTGAGATGAGGCAGATATTTGATTGCAGCAGCTCGTGTGTGGTTTGCTGCGAGGGCTGTACATGCATCGCGTCCTCCAGTGCATGTGTGAGGGGAGGGTGCAGAGCCTGAGCTGGCTGTGACCGAAGCACCGTCGTTATCTGATTTTTATATACAGCTGGTGACAGTGTGATGCAGGAGGGAGGATGAGGCAAACAGCCTCGAAGTCGGTAACCGCATCCACACCTGGTGCACCTCGATAAAATGTCAGTAAACAGTCTGGATAGAGCGAGGTTGCGGCGAGGCTGGGGACGTCTAACGGCTCGCGGAGACGCAGGCAGAGGCACACGGAGGTTTGGGGATGGTGTTTCGGCCGGGGTGGAATTGCCCAGGGGACCGAAACCGGGGTTTTGCCCTTCCGTGGCCGTGGGCAGCTCTGCGGGTCGGCTCTCCCGGCCGTGCATGGGACGAGCGTGGCGTGGTTGGGGTGACCGTGCCCGGAGGCTCTGGCTCGGCGGGGTCAGCCGGCAGTGATTTGCCCTCCCCACGATGTGACCTACTTCGGAAGTTCAGCCCTCGAAACTGGGCACCGCGCTGACCGTTCCCTCTGTCCTCTTCACATCAAATTCTTGCTATCAGCTTTTTAATCTAGCGCAGTGGCTTAGGCTTCCGTCGGGGTGTTTGCCCTGCCTGGCACCGGGATGCCTGGTGGGCTCTGGGGCGCTGGGACCCCGGCACCTGTGGGAGCAGAGCCGTGGTGGTGATGCTGCCACCGGGGTGGTGATGCTGCCACCGGGAAGGGGACACGGGGCATTGCGAGTCCGTGTTTCACCTTGCTTTGGTTGTTGACGTTGGGTTGTAGCCTGCAGTTCTCTCTGCGAGCAGGAAAGAGTTTGGGGTTTTGCTGAAGGGAAGAAGGCGGGCAATAAAAGGTGACAAAGTGGCCCACTGAGTGCTGAAGATGGGCTGGCTGAGGAGGGAGAAGGTTGTTTAGAAAGAAAACGGAGGAGAAGAGGACAAACAGAGGCAGGTACAGGACCAGTCACACTTTCTGCTCTCTCTGCACAGGGGCTGTGTCTCTGGGTACCACTGGCTCCTCGGGCAGGGTGTGACAGTGGCTGAGGGTTGACAGTAACAGAGCAATCCCTGCGCTAGGAAGGTGTTTTCCAGGGCTGTGAGGCTGAGAGTCTATCAGAGTCTGCAGCGCCTGAATCGCAGCAAACAGGGACTCGTTAAGAAAGTGGAGCAAATAATAATGATCCATATGTTTAATGCAGCTGAAAGGCGTACTTCAAAGATAGTGTTATCCTAAAAAAGCCCAAGTATAGAGGGGAATATACTTGATCACAGCTTCCAAGTTTTGATGGTAGCGTTGTAAGTAGGTCAGCAAACGGTAATATTTAAATTAACTCCTCTTTCTGGCAACTAGATGGGAATGTAGGTCTGGAAGTGGGTAGATGTAGATTCCCTTCCCAGCTCTGCCACTCTGACAAGTCACTTCATCTCCTCGTGCCTAAGGGAAAAATACACCTTTGGGCTCTGCCCAGTAATCATCAGCCAAATGCTTCCCCACCTATCTAAAGGGTTTTAGAATATGTGATTGAAAAGTCCAAAGTGTTATTAACATTGAATTAATGTCTGCCATTACAATATGTAATGCAGTATTTCTGCACACACCCCACTTCCTCCTGCTCGAATGTTTTGTCAGATGAGTCCAAGTGTTTACTGGCTTTATAGCTGGCCTAGAAAGAGCCAGCAGGAGCTGGGGCTGCTGGTCACCAGTGGAGCTGCTGGTCACTAGTGGGGCTGCTGGCCACTAGTGGGGCTGCTGGGCTTGTTTGATGGAAGGATAGCTGGCAGCAGAGCTCAGCTGTCGGCACACAGCTGTGGCCCCAGATTTTGGCAGCAGGGTCAGGGTGGCCGGGGTGCCCCATCTGCAGCCACCCCAGAGCCACGGGCACGGCTCCTATGAAGCCTGCACATCCATGGCCCTTGTCCCAGGGTGCACGGTGGGGTGCAGAGGTGCCACGCTTCCTGCTGGGGGTGGAGAGTGCCAGGCTGGTCTGAAAGCAGGGGGGATGTGCTGCTGGAGCACCTCCCTTCTCCTGTTTTTGGGGAGCTGAGAGTCCCAGCCTTCCCACTGCCTGCACCTCGTCGACTGATGGCAGCATTCACACCTACCCAGTCAGCTCTGATGGCTTCAATGACTACCTCCTCTAAATATCTTGATTTTCTCTGTGTGAGTGACAGCTGCATGTTCCTTGACCCGCAGCTGTATTTAAGGATTCCCATCCCTGGAAGTGTCCAAGGCCAGGCTGGATGGGGCTTGGAGCAACCTGGGCTACTGGAAGGTGTCCCTGCCTGTGGCAGGGGGTGGGATGGGGTGAGCTTTAAGGTCCCTTCCAACCCAAACCATTCTGTGATTCTGTGATATCAACCCAGACTTTTCAAAGCAGCATTCCTCCTCTTCAGTCGTCTGCTCATCCCATCAGGCAGAGCTTCCCTGCCCACCTTGGGTTTGGCCACCAGCACACACAACCTTGCCTTCTTTCTCATTATCACACCCTGAGCAGACATTTCCCTTCTTTTCTAAAATATCCCAGCACATGGTGTGGGTTACTGTCTAGACTGCATCACTTGAACCAAATGTATTCACTAATATAATGTATTATTAGAGCTCACTAAGAGTAACTAACAAAGTACATTTCTTTGTTCACTCTTTAATTGTTTGTTCATTAGCTCGCTTGCTGATTCATAAAATATGAAAACCTCCAATAGGGTATCTAGTCACCTAGTGCAAATTAGCTAGTTTCTAATGTACATAAATAAATTAGAACCCTGCCTTTACAATTTGCCTTTAGTATAAGGGCTGTGCAGAAGTGCTTTATCTCTGCACACAAAATGACAAGGAAAGGCAGAAGCTGGGAGTGCTGTATCCTACACTTGCAGAACATGCTGGTGGCAAAAATTATCTCTTTGCTCGTGGGTAATTTGTTTTCTTTAGCTCCGAAGGTGGAATATGACATCCCTGGGTAGCTCCCTCTGTAGCTGGGGCTGGTGTGAGTTGGCAGGGGCATGCTCTGGGTGCTGTCAGCAGCTGGGAAAGCCCTGAAGCTTTCCCTGTCCCGAGGCTCCGTGCTTTCCTCTGGTTTATCTGATCCACTGTGGCTCTCTCTCTCCAGCAGCAGCTCTTCCTACTTTCTGGCTATTCTTATTGCTTGTGAATTATTCCCAAAGAGAACCATGTCATCAGATTCCTAAGAAACTTATTTTCAGGTAGTAGGTGCTCATGTGCAAGGCTCCCAGAGGGTCTAAGATCATCCTTTTAGGGTGTTTTTTTCCTAGCCTACAGACTTCTGTGGCAGGGAGTGTCATTCTCTAATACAGTTCAGAGATAGAATTCTTCCCTCCTTTCCATACCGTGGTCAACATGCTCATGATGAAAGGAATCATTCTCTAAAAGTTGTGTAGGTTTTCAGATAAAGTTCTGCAGGCAGCTGTTGCATGACTGCATATTATATTGATTTAATCCCTTTTCAGTTCTGTAATTCTCTTCAGTGATGAATCCAGGCTGTCAGGGTCCTAAAATCACAGAATCACAGAATGGTTTCGGCTGGAAGGGATCTTAAAGCTCATCTAATTCCACCCCCTGCCATGGGCAGAGACACCTTCCACTAGCCCAGGTTGGTCCAAGCTCTGTCCAACCTGGCTTTGGACACTTCCAGGGATGGGGCAGCCACAGCTTCTCTGGGCAACCCGTGCCAGTGCCAAGTCCAAGCAGCACAGCCAATGTATTAATTATTAAAAACTTGGGTCTCATCTGATTTTTATGAGCACCAAAGATTTGCAGCCATAAACACCTTGTGTTGCCAAATTGATGGTTACTGCCTCTTCCATGGGCAGCGTTCCCAAAGTGTTGGCTGGGTGTAAGGCTTGGACCTGCAGATGCTCACGTAGGGAAATGATTTCACATATATGGATGGTCCTGTCGAAACCAGCCTAACAATTGGTGCGTGAAATTATTTGTATGCGTTTGTATTTGCAAGTGTTGGATTTATACACGAAAGATCAAGGACTTGATTTGTAAATTTTTTTGGTTTGCTACATAAAAGCTTTGCTGACTGGGTACCTAGAGGTCTCTGCTGCGTGAGTCCTGCTGAATTTCAGTAACAGCCACTCTTATGCCTGTCTTGAGCAGGCATAGGTATTCATAAAATTTTCAAATTTTTGCTAAACTGAAGATTTTCCAGCAGGTCAGCTCCCCGTTGGATGTAACATTTCCAATGATGTGTTGCAGCAGTCAAGACCCGAAAAGGTCTGGTTTTGTCAGAATGAAATACACACTTTTTTTTCGCAGCCTCTTTCAATGGCATTGATTAAACAGAGATTAGTGGATGTGGGATTTGTATCTTCAGTTATTTTACCTCAGTACTATGCCATTGCTTTAACTGACTTTACCACAAAGCCTCTCAAACTTCCTTTTCTTTGCTAAATTAGCTTGTGAATTCTCCACTTCCTCACAGGCCCAACACCTCCACCTCTGAAGAGTGAAAAAAGCCTTTTACCATCACATGTCCCAAACATTCGCAGGCAGTGACCCTGGTGCTCCCCATCACTGCAACGGGCCGTGGCTTTTCCAGACATTGCAGACTGGAACTTGGGAGGGGACTTCATCCACAGACAGAGTGGTGAAAGCTAAATCCCAGTCCCGAAGACATTTTAGGACCTTTGCGGTATCAAAAGGGATCATTTGTCTTGCATGTTTTGAATTTGAGAATCCTAAGGCATGATTCATGTGGTCTGGGAGCTGGCAGGGCTCGTGGTGAGTTCTCCAGATGCACCAAGAGCCTGCAACGTGCTGTGCTCCAAGTGTGGGCAGCCAGGGCACCACACAAAGGGAAATCCTGCTTTTGGAGGTCGGGGGCACCTTTGCCCCCCAGTTTGACTCTGTCTGTCTTTCACTCGAGGTTTTTCTTGCTTGATCAATCACGGATTTCTGTCATTTTGTCGGTATTGAGCTTCAACACTAAAACAGAATTAATTCTATTTATTTAACCCACAAGTCTATAATCTCTAGTTTATGAAGGAAAAACACAGAAGTGTAAAATCTCGTGTCCTGCTGTTGGAGCCAGCCAGGCTGTGATGCTGTGAAGGCCTGCAAGCAACTCCAAATGGCATCATTTGGAAACTCTCTTTCATCTTCATCTCATTCTGCTTGAATTTCTTCATTTACTTGTTGGAATCATTGGCTGCACTTGGCTTCTTACATTTTTGGCTTGCCATGTGTGCAACGCTACCCAGGTCTCTTTGCAGATGACCAGATTAGGTGAAAGAAAATGAATTATGCTTATTTCTGTGCTTTAGGTGGTTTTTCATGTGCACTGCCCTATGCAAAGCAAGGAATATGTTTCTTTAATGTTTTCTTTAGATCCTGACTCTAATCCAGCCTCTCCAGCTCTACCTGACTTCCATGTGAACGTTGCTTTCTTTGCTGTACATTTTTTTACATTGTTGGAGCTAAAAGAAGTAGAAAGCTCTAGATGAAAATCTCTTCTTTTGGGTTGAAGACGTGAGTACTTTTTCTGTCCGTTCAGTTCTCTGCCTTCCCCTTGGTGTTACGAGCAACTGTGGTGCTGAAATTTTCTGAGTCTCTCTGACCACCAGAGTTCTATTCCAAAGGCCATCACACAATTCCTTGAGAAAGACAACTTTCATTCTCTGCTGGTCCTGTCTGGTTTCAGGACAACCAGATACTGGGAGTTTTAAAGTCCTGAAGCAAGCATGCATTTAAAAGGAAGAGTTGCTAAATTCAGTGTGCATAATTGACATATAATTTGAAGTAATAGCTTTGCAGGAGTGTCTGTAGAGGATCTGACCTATATATTCCTTAGAAATGGTGACCATGTGGAGGAAGGAGAGAGCTTGACCCAGCTTGACATTCAGATCCCAGAGAAAGGTTGCATGAGTAACACTGAGAAAACAGCCTTGGAATTGCATCATGAAATCACAGGGTGACAACCTTGGAACCCAGTATGGGCATTTTCCAGAGTCACTTCCTGATGCTCAGCCACCTGAATTAAGACAAAATAGTTCATTAGTTTCTTTTGGAAAGCAACTGTAAATTTATCTCCTTTAAGCACTTTGCTGTGTTTGGAGCACCTCTTCTGCCATTGGGGAGGGTTTCAGGTGTATCTTTGACTCAGGCTGTTGCCAGGTGGTGGTGATCCAGCCTTTTCAAAATGCCTCTACATAAAATTATCCCAATCCCACAAACCACTCAGCAGTATTTTATTGATGTTCTTCTGGCAAGGAGGCCTCTAAGGCTTTACAGACTTGAATAGAGGCAGATGCCTTTTTTATCCTCCAGCCTTCCCAGAAAATCTAGTGATGCTGTGGGATTTCCCCAGTCCTCAAAGGAATTCCCTCCTTGGGGGAAGATAGAGGTTAGAGCGGCAGTGAGGGTACTGTTTCCATCTTCCTGGGGCAGAGGGCTCTGTCCCCAGTGCATCCTTCTCCTGGATCCCTGTGCCACCTGGTGCTGAGCCCTCCCTCCCTGGGTGCATCCCCGGGCTGCTCTGCCCTCTCCACGTTCGCATTCCTGGCGTGCTGACAGCAGACAGAGCACGCGTGAAGGGAGGAGGTGCAGCGGCACAGCGAGTGCTTGTGGAACAGGGAATTAGTCCAGTGACACCAGTGTCCCAGGTGCCAGATTCCCGGGGGGCACACGAGGCTGGAGCCTGGGGACAGCAGCATCCTCGGGTACCACGCTGGCGCTCCGTTATTGCCGCGGCACCGCCCGGTGCCCTGCGCTGTAGCACAGCATTTTCTCGATCGGCTTTTTGGAAAGGACTCCTTCCTATCAGCTCTGTCCATCTCTGTGTTTCACACGTGGGGAATGTCCTGACTTCCACAGGCAGCGCCGGTGGCTGCCGGGTTTGTCACCTCGGCTGTAGGACACAGGTGCTATTCAGGGTGACTCACTGGGCTGCTTTGCTCTGCCCCGGGGGCATTTGGTTAAGACAGAACATGTTCTGTGAGCTTTGGATCAGGAGAGAGCAGAAAAGGAGCAAAATGTTGCAGCTCTGATACGTTTCTTTAAGTTCAGCTTCTTAAATCATGAGAAGAGCGTTCTGAGAGCTGCTGGGTGTTGGTCTCTGCTTTCCTGCTCCCTTAACAGCAGGTTCGCAGAGATCTGGATTTTCCCTTGCAAGGAGAATGGGTGGAATCGGCTAAAAGGAGGGAGTTAGCTCAGCTGCCTGATGGAGAGAGCACAGTGTTCTCCTCCACCAGCTGTGGAGGTCCAAGCAGGTGCTGGGTCACCCAAAAAGAAAGCCCAGAGAGGAGGGGAGAAGCTTGAGCTGCTGTAATCACAGGTAGGAGTGGAAATGCTTGGAAAGGATCCATCAGCGAGCAGTGGGCCACTCCCTGGAAACTCTGGGAATGATTCCTGTGCCCTCCCAGCAAATGTGTGCTAACCTGGCCTTGCACTCTACTTTCCTTTTCAGTCTGGCTAATGTTCTCAGCAACACATTTAGACAGATATTTATATAAAAATGTCTCTTTATGTTGCATTTCCAAGCCACCACACGTGGATTTACTCATGAGTAATGGCTGAGTCGACAGGGTATAATGCTCATTACTCACAGGGAGCACGCAGGGAGGTATTGGAGCAGTGGAGAGTGCCGGGTGTATCCCAAATCCATCCTGTTCCCAAGTGCTGGGCATTGTTGCCTGGAGCTGCCACACTGCTGGTGCTGCAGAAGCTGGGCTGAGGAATTCAGCTCATTTCTTCCCCATTTTTCAGTTCACTTCTGTCGTGGTAAATGAAGCCTGTACCATGTCATAGAGTGCAAGCCAGCTATAAAGTCTTAATTTCTGCTCTTTGTGGAAAGGAGGTAACAAGTGATGTTGGATAGCCACAACTCTCTTTTAAATGAGGATTACATTGCCTACAAAGAATGTAGGCAAGCCAGATTCAGTGGCGCAACTTTCTGAAGAAAAGCCTGTCAGCCAGTGCTAATGAGAGTATCTGGTCATTCACAACTAGATTAATCTTCTTTTCCCTCAGTCAAATGTTTCTGTTTAAAGCACCTGCTAAAAAGGGAGCAATATAATGAAGTGTCTGGGTGGTAAAAAGTGTTTTTAGAGCCCTGGGTTTGCTTCCTATTCTTCAGGCAACATACAGAGCAAAGAAAAGGCTCCCGTAGCATGGAAGTCAGGAGCAGAAATGGGGAATTAGGATCTGGAGAGCCTGAAATACCCAGCCTGCAAAATCTCATGCTGTGGGTTGGGTGGAAAAGAAGAGCAGTAATTGAAGTAGAGAGACTGAATTTAGGAGCAGAGCAGAACAAATTAGTGTGTGGTCCTGGAGGGTGATTATTCCTGCTCCTGTGCCTGAGAATGCCTGGGCTCATCCCGTATCACAGGGATGCACAGGGGGAGGGTGGTGAAGGATTAGCTTCTCCTTCTGTTCAGAATACAGTCTAGACCAACCCTAGCCAGACCAGAAAGACAACATGGCATGGAAATCAAAACACAGGCTCCAATTTCTCTAATGGTGCACAGGATACAGTGGGGCCAGTGTGAGGTTTTTTTGCTTGTGGTCGAGAATTTAACTTTCTTTTTTCTAACGTCAGACACTTTGGGGGTGAAGGTTTCAAACGAAACAGGGTTCGGCCCATGCAGAAGTTGCATGTTTGCAAATACAGTGATGTGAGTTTAAACCCTGTGTGGTTTACCATGGAAAATACAGACTTGGTGTTTTGCACCTGAACTTGGCTACACACAGACCAAAGACAGAGGGGAGTGTGTAGCTCGGGCAGTGGAGAATTTCAGACGTGAAACTTCACTTCCTCCGTGTGTGCACAGACAAATACAGATAAACACACCCACCCAGGCTGCTGTAGGGTGATGTCCTCGGACCATTTTGGTTTGCAGAGCGGTTGGGTTGTGGTGAGCAGCAGTTTGTGCCCACCTTGGAGCAGTGGGTGAGCAGAGCTCTGACCCCCCAGCTGTGGAGGGGAGGTTCTATATGGCAGGAGCTCTCTGCCACGATGGGAGGGACTCAACACTGATGGAGGTGACCTCAGCCATATCCCATCCATACCTGGACATGCTTTAACCTCTGTTAACCCAGAGGGTGCTCAGGCACTGGCACAGGGTGCCCAGAGAAGCTGTGGCTGCCCCATCCCTGGAAGTGTCCAAGGCCAGGTTGGACAGGGCTTGGAGTGACCTGGGATAGTGGAAGGTGTCCCTGCCATGGCAGAGGTTTGGAACAAATGAGCTTTAAGATCTCTTCCAACCCAAAACATTCTGGGATCCTACAAATCTTAGTAGGCAAGTCCAAGTCTTTTCAAGTGTTTAATTTGTAAGTGCGTGAAAATCTTCCTTGCTTTTGCTTGTAAAAGACCTATCCAGTTCAGCATCCCACATGGCTGATGCTATTTCCTGCTTGGAGGGGGCACAGTATGGCCTGCACGGGCTCCTTCTGCACGGGCTGAGGGAGACAGGAAGAATTACTTGTGCACAGAACTCCTTTAGGATGCCTCTGCTCTGCTTCCAAACACACTGAGGATCAAGACCCAGGTAGTAACACCCAAAAATGCCAGGAGGCTCAAGAATCCTTTCATGTCTCATTCCTTAGCAGCACAGTTACAGCTGCTGCCTGTTTTCCAGTGACCTGTGCCTGTGAAAGAAGGCCAGGATGTGAATCTCAGTGGTGGTTTTATTTGTTTGTTACTCAAAAAGTCAAGTGTAAAAGTACGGTTGACCACATTTACAATGCAACATCTGAAATGGAAAGTTTCCACCTTGGGACTGGGGAAAAAAAAGAGACCTCCCAGCATAGATCTATGCAGAGGACACTTTCTCATCAGTGGGGTGAGTGAAGGAACTGCCTTGCCTCGTAATTGCTTTTACTTGTGATTCCTCCCGCCGTGTTGAAGGTTTACAGTCTGTAACACAGCACATGTGGGTTTCACAGGGCAGTCAGCCTGCCCGGGAGGAAACAGGCTCCGTGTGTAGTTTCTCACTCTCATTGACCCCTTGTATTCTTCACTAACACAAAGAGCCGCAATGAACTGGCTACAGAACATCAGCTGGGAGAGCCAAGACGTGATTGCCTCTCACATGGCAACAATTTTGTGAGGATTTGGCCTGAATGTGCAATTTAGCAAAAAAATGAAACCTGTTTTTTTAAGTTAGGGTAAGACGTGTTAGGATAAAGGTTTATCCCAAGAGAGCTTGAGAACCAGGACAGAGCAATGACCTGCATGGGGACATGGACTGCTGGGAGATGCTGCATAGCAGGGGAAAATTTTAGGATTAAAATTTGCCTGAGAAAAGCCATGAGACCGTGTAGGTGCTCCTGGATTGCCATGATACACTATTCAATTGGCACTTTCTCTCTGAGCTTTACCTACTGCCTTGAGCCTTGGCCATCAGTGCCTCACTGGCTGTGGTTGGAAGTGTGGCCCAAGGCACTCAGCAGATCTCAGGTTGCTTTAGTGATGCCTGTAGTACAATCTCTGCGGTTTCTCCTGACTCCAGCCCTAATCCCACTCTCAATGGCAGCCCTAGGAACCTCTCCCAGTTCCCAGAGTAAATATAATGTCTCCAGATGTGGCAGCACATTCAGAATCCACCGTGTAACCTGCCGGATTCAGACTCTAACCCTGACCTCGACCTCAACCTGTTCACTGCTCCAGTGACTCCTGGTGACCCCAGATTTCAAAGGAGTCACAGATTGACTCAACATGAGCTTTCAATATTGATGCTGTCTCCCCCAAATCCCTTTATTATCCCAGCCCATCAGATTCTTCTGGACCTTCACAAACTCAGGCAGCCATCACCAGTTCCAAAGGAAAATTACCTCAAAGAATTCCATGTTCTCTCCCCATACTTTGCTCATCCTCCTCCACTGAACCTTCTCATGACCCAACTTCATCTGTTCTTCCTGGCCTGAATTATAATCCTAACTCCAACCTCAACACCATCTCTTCCCCTTGCCAAATACTAATCCTAACCTAAGCTCTCACCCCAGCCATAAAGGTGGAAGCTGTATACAGCCTGCCTTAAATCCAGGTGAATCCAGGTGGATCTGCTAGAATACTTTATTTGGGTAGAAAACTACACTAAGATCCACAGTGCCACGAGCTGGGACTGGGGTTGAGTCTGGGGCTCATATTGTTCTCCAAATTAAGTTCAGGATTTAGTTTAGGCTCATGTTTCACAGGAGCCATGAGCTAGTCAAGAATGGGAAGTGCTGTCAGTATGGAATGTCTCCAGTCACTAGTGCTGGTTTCCCAAGTGAGTGGGTCATGAGTGTCCTGTCCCAGATTTCCCCGCCAGCTCTCACATGGATAAAATAAACTTTGGTACTGTAGGTGCACGGTCTGACAAAAGCCTTCCTTGGAAAAACAGGCTTCAAGGAAGAGTATCTGATGTCATCACTGTGAGATGACTCGGCTAGAAGTTTCCTTAATTAACCTGTAAATAAGATGTTTGACGGACTGCAGCTCCACAGTGGTGCAAGGATCTGTTTCTGAGGAAATTCTTCTGAATTCCAGAAGAGATAAAGATGCTTTGACTGAGAAGGGACTGTATCCAGTAATAGCTCTCAAGTTTGTAAATAAGTCTTTGATCTCTTCTGTTTCATGACTCCACATTGCTTTTGAAAGACAGCTGAATCTTCAACCCCCACAGAAAATCTCAGCTTTTTTTTGTTTCATCCTGCTTACAACAAACAGGGGCACGTGGCAGGTCCTGGTGGTGCAGTGAGTGTGAGGGAATGACCTCCCTTTCCTTGCAAGCTCAGTGACAAATGCTCAGGAGAGAGGAAGAGGAGTGGAATGGAATGGAATGGAATAGAATAGAATAGAATAGAATAGAATAGAATAGAATAGAATGCTTCAGTTGGAAGGCATATGACAGCTACTTCTGTTTTACATATAAAAAGAGGATTTGGTATTTATGTAGTCAACAGTTCAAAAACTATCAGAAGAAGAGAAGCTCCGGGCTGTTTGCATGCTGACTCACAACTGAATGCACAGCAGCTTGAGGCCGAGGTCCATCCCAAATGCGGCCCCGGTGTTGCAGAGCCCCCCCTGCCCAAAGCTGTGTGGGGATGCAGTGCTCCTTGCAGCCCTGCGTGAGTGACAGTCACCCTGCGGCGGGGGTGGCCGGCCATCTGCACACCTTTCCGGGGAGGAGCACACAGCTGGGAGCACATCCCTTCTCATTTGATGCATCACATGTGAAAGGAGCAGGCTGGTGTTCCAACCTGGCCCCGCTGTGCCCGTGGCCATGGGAGAGCAAAGCCACCTACCCGAAAGTTAGCCCAGTGAAGCAGTCACAGGTCCTTCCATTGATTTCCGTGCAGACTTCCAAAGGTACTTTTTCTTTTCTCTGTGTTTTGTGAAGTGCTGCATACACCTACTTTCAGCTATAAATAAGAAATAATCATGTGCATTTAACACTTATTAAAATTCTTTTTAAATTTATATGCAAACGAGGAGCAGCCACAGGCTCCTGGCAGGTTGCCGGTAAAGCCCTTTGTTCTGCAAAGATTCTACACCACTGATGAGGCAGATAAATTTGTCTTCAGTGCCATAGCCTTGTCTTTGCTCTGAATCTTTTTTATAACTACTGGAAGGTGTAGGTTGAGAAATGCTGGTTTGATTAGCTGGGCTTGTGGTTGGTCCCTTTTCATGCCAAAATCATTTAAGTGTTCCAGACATGGCATACACCCATGGAATCTACAAATATATCTCTCCCCAGTGCGTCATAATTCCTGGGGTAGTAAGTGATGAATCATCAGGATCTAATGTGAAGATAAGCTAATTAGCATTAATCAGAGCTCCTGCCCGAGGTGGGAAAATGCTAGGTGAGCAGTCTGTTGGCTGCCATCTGACTTATTTAATTATTTTATTTTCATTTCTTTCGATTTTCCAAATCGGGCTCTTCAGAGCTTCTGAGTTCATAGACCGGGAGTCTTCTGTGCCATGCGAAATTTAACAGTTTTTCATGTCCCTCAGTCTCCATCCTGCCCTGATCTCACTTCTTGCATCACCTAGAAGTCCACACACTGTGGCTGGGTCATGTTGTGGTGTGGGATGGCTGCTGGGCTTAGAGGTTTCTCCCTGCAAGGAATCTGCCTGCAGCCCCCTTCTGCTGAAAATGTGAAGTGACTTTCTCCAGAATTTAAATGAACTCTTACCTCGCTGCAGTATGACAGCAGAGAGAGGTCCCATCATGTGTAGCAGGGGGTGATGAAAAGGATTTCCCTTATGTAGAGTAGTTGTGGTATCAGGCTGTGCTCCCTTCTTCCTACTGTGTGGCTTTTTGTTAGAAATATTGAAAATTATATTGCAGCTTTTCTAGCAACAAATCCCATCAGCAGGGATGACTGTAAGTCCTTCCTTATGTGTCCTTAGCCTGGTCAGGGCAGGGCTGTTGCAATCACCCTTCAGGTCTGTGGAGCAGGAGCACAAGAAATTCAGTCTCAGCAGAAAAATGCCATCAAGCTCCACCTCTTGTGAGTGCTGGCCCGTTTGGAGGATTGTTTGTGACAAATTCCTTTATGTCTTGGCATCTGCAGCGTGGCTCTGGGGTTTGGAATGCCTTGGCTTTGGTGGTGTGCCTCCTCACACCTCGGGCTTGGTAGCAGGAATCGCGGTACGAAGGGCACCAGGATTCAGACTCGGACATTAGCGTAAAGTTAATTAGCTTTCAGTGAGACCCAAATCCTATGAGGAAGTTTTTTTAAAGGTGCTTGGGCACAGTGTGGCACCTCAGGGAAGTCAGGACTGTCCCCAGGCCCCCAGCTCTGGTAGCACATGGTCCCTCCCAGTCATAAAATCACAGGATGGTTTGGGGTGGAAGAAACCTTAAAGATCATCTTTTTCTGACCCCCTGCCACGGGCAGGGACACCTTCCACTATCCCAGGCTGCTCCAAGCCCCGTCCAACGTGGCCTTGACATCCACCTGATGTGGCACAGCCTCTCCTCCGTGGAACAGCTCGTGGGCTCTGTGGGAAGCAGCCTTGCTGGAAGACAGGGAATGTGTGCCAGCAGACCCCCGGGGCAAGAGAAAGGGAGATGTTTGCCGGTCTGGGGGCTCAGAGTCCTACAGAACTCCAGTCCGTGTGGTCCTTTGCCATGGTGTCCAACACGTGTCTTTGCCACCCAGACAGAAGTGAGGTTATCTTTCCTTGAAACTGCTGGAGATCTGCCACGGGAAATGCCTTTCTTTGCTCTGGATTTTACCATAATCTTGTAACTTATAATTACATGAACTCTTCCATTCCGGTGAAACCCACCCCTCCCTTTTTTACCCATGGGATTTTTGGAGAAACCACAAAGACTTTTCAGAGCAGCGTTGTGCTCCATGGACTGCTGGGGCGGGTCAGAGTGTTTCACCTCCTGAGCTTGCTCAGATGTAGCAAAATTATTCCTTTTCACGTAAATACTGTTCCATAGCTCCGTACGGGGCTGCAGGAGGAGAATACCACAACCAAACCAGAAGTGCAGGAGCACATAGCTGCCTCCTTTATTAGGGTGACTAAAATTACCTGGGCCAGCTGAGAAGCTTTGTAGCCACCAGCAGATGTCATTGCAGCCAGCACAGCGTAGTACAGGTCAGGTGAGAACAGAGGCACTGCAGGTGTTCAGATAATACCCAATGGAGAATGAAAATTAAAAAAATAAATCGTGTAATCGCTGATTGCCGGGTAGCTCATTCTTAGATCACTGGGAGCTCATTTGTAGCAGATAGAGTAGATATGAGGGATTAAATTCCACACTACAATTTGTTTTCTGCTGAATAATTAAGATTTATTAGTCCCAAGCACAAATTATAGTAATTTAGAACACTTTTTTACAAAAGGAGCATACAAATGGATTTTGTTTAACAGGAATAGTTGGGTCCTGACAGCCTAACGAGCCTGAGGACTGATGAGGGGAGCTGGTGACTTTGGGCATGGTTTCGGGGTGCAGTGATGGGGGAGGCAGGGCACCTTTTCCTCCCTCCCTGCTGGCAACTCATGAGATATGATTCCATGGTTCTGTGTTCCCGTGCCACGTGCCTGATACACCCCGTGGCACAGGGGGCTGGGGGCTGTGCCAGGGCACGGGTGTTGACAGAGCAGTGACTCAGTGCGTGCTGTCTTGGCTCCCCTCCTCTGCTTGCTCTGCCGTGTCTCCAGGACCCGGTAGCTTCTGCACATTCCCTGTTGTGGTGGTCCAGTGGGTCCCTGCCCATGGAATGGAGGTTGAAACTGGATGAGCTGTGAGGTCCCTTCCTACCCAAACCATCGCCTGCTCCTGTGATTCCGTGGTTCTTGGTGCAGGAGGAGGGCCTTGGCGTGCGTGTTCGCGCATGCGTTTGCCTTGACGGTCGTGTCTGTGCACGTATCTGCGCTCTTGTTAACTGGTTTCTGATCCTCAGAGGCTTTACACCAGTGGCTACGGAGTGGCAGGCAACACTGCCCCTGAAATCAGTGGCAAAATGTGCTGTCATAACGACAAAACAAGGAGAAATGCTCCTTGGCCTCTGTTCCTGCGTCATTTCCCCACTGCTCTTCTTTCTCTGGGGTCAGCAAGAAGACAGGCAGAGATGTCTCTGAGCTGCCTGCAAGACCTTGGCCAGTAACTGGTAGTTATTATTGCACTACTGTAATTAACGTATAGAAATTCGTTACATAAAATCTCCTGTTACAAGCAATATTTGCTGTTGGCTTAGTGAAGATCACGAGCAGAAGTGAGTCTGTTGAGCTCCATGTTGCTCAGATGCAGGAGATAAGGAGTCTCCGCCCTAAAAATACACTTTACAGTTAAGAAATGCAATTTCTGTTAAACTCGTGGTTTGAATACAGCCCCGTGCGCCTGAAAAACAGTCACGCTGAGGCAGAGAGATGTGATGATAAGGGAGATGGACTGAAGGCAGTGCTCTACAGCTTCCCTGAAACACAACAAACAAGTATTTATCTGGTGGGAAACTCGGGCTCTTCCCACTGCTGCAGTCACTGCTGAGGGTACACCTCAAATGCTGTGTTGAGTTTTGGGCCCCTCTAAGACGGACAGTGAGGGGCTGGAGCATGTCCAGCAGAACTGGGGAAGGGCCTGGAAGTGGCTGAGGGAGCTGGGGAGGCTCAGCTCGGAGATCTGGAGGAGGCTCAGGGCAGACCTTGTCACTCCCTACAACTCCCTGAAAGGAGGTTGTAGCCAGGTGGGCTTGTTACCTTCTCCCAGGTAACAAGGGGTGGTACAAGAGGGAACAGCCTCAGGTTGCACTAGGGGAGGTTTGGATTTAATATTAGGAAAAAATCTCTTCACCAAAAGGGTTGCCAAGCCCTGGCTTGACAGTGCAGTGCTGGAGTCACCATTCCTGGAGGGATTTAGAAGACACGTGGCACTTGGGGACATGGGTTGGAGGTGGCCTGGACAGTGCCGTGTTAACGGTTGGACTTGAAGACCTTTGAGGGCTTTTCCAGCCTAAATGATTCTGTGATTCACCACCTGAATGAACACAGGCCAGTGCTGGAGATAGTGGCATGTCCTTGGCTTTAGATGAGATGAATCAGTGGGAAAACGTTCCTCGACTTTGGCATGGGTTGTGGCTTATTTTCAGTGCTGTGAGTCTAAATTGTTACTCTTCTGCTAGAAGGGTTTGAAGATGCCCCAAACGCTTCAGCTGGGGACTTAATGGAGTCACCTGTTCTGACGTGGGGTTTCCTTCTAAATCCCTTAGGCTTGGTCTTGGCTGAGCTTGGGGATTTGTTTCGTCGGAAAGTCCCAGGTTGCTTTTGGTCCTGAAACAGTGGAGAGAGGCAGCCAGAAAAATAAAGGGAAGGTATTATATTAAGCATGTGCTTTAAGGAGAAATTGCTTTCCCTGTGGAGCACCTCACTTGCAAAAAGGCGTAATCCTTTGTAATCTGTAGGGTTCTTACCTTTTGCATTCTAAGGAGCTTAGATGATGGCCAGAAGATAGCTGGGTTGATTTTTTAATTGCAAGATTGCAAGCTTTGTTGGGAAGAATGTAAATCCTAACCCAATGGCAATAGTGTTTTAATCGGATTTTTCATCATATGTACAATCCATAGGTATTGACAAGAACTTTTACTGTAAAAAAACTACAATTCTAATATAGGATTTAATCATGAAGTGAAGTCCTGAAGCGGGAATTTCTTGATTTTTTTTTTTTGCCTGTGGATCATTGTCCCGGTGGTCAAGATAAGATTTTCATTCCTAGTTTTTCAGAACACAGGTGTGGGACACGTGGACTCTCAGCTCAGGCCCTAAATAATACCTAAGCTTAAAAATGTCACTGTAGGCATGTGGAGGTTGGATGCATACAGGTGTGGTGGGTGATTTGGGGCTTTTTTAGTATAACCCATGTTCTGTGTGACCTCAGTTTCGCCATCCGTGCAGCTGTCAGTTATTGTAGTGGATCGGAGGCCGTGATAAGTAAGTTTAAAAAAAGTCTGTGTTACAAGATAACCTGCAGTTAAATATCCGATCCCTCGTGGTGGGTTTGATTAGTTAATTATCTGGTTAGGAAAAAATCTCTGCCAGAAGCTTCATATGGTCATTTGCTCTCCTTTATTCTTGAATTTTTTCTTCTTCTTTTCATATGAATGGGTGTAAATGCTGGGAGAGTTGTTGTGAATCAGTTTTCATTTCATGGGAGCCACTGGTGCAGAACAGACCCCGCATGTGTGACTTCACCAAACTCCTCCATGAAAACTCTGAGTTTTCTCTTGGGTCAAAGAGGGCTGAAACCTCCAAGCTCTCAGGAGCTAAAAATCCCCCTCCACTTCACAGCAAATCCCCCAGAATGAGCAGCCTGAAGGAACACAGCCAGCTGCCTCGGGGGCGGTGCTGGTGGCACCAGCGCCCTACGCGGTGGCATCACTGGGGGCTCCCGCTGGGGGCTGAGCTGGCAGAGGCTCCTGTGCACCAGTGACATACTGGGATGTGCTGCTTGCACGTCAGCCACGCTGCTCCCTGCCTCCCATGGCACCGACTCCACACACACCCTTCTGTTTGCTCAGTTCTGCTTTGTTTAGCTTTTCTGGAAAACCTTTTCCGTGGAGTGCCGTGTCGCGGCTGACCGCGGGGCAGGGCGAGCTCCCAGGGCGAGTTGTTTTGGAAAACAAGTCTGACCTCAGCCAGAAAAGTCGGTATTTTAACATTTTCCCCTTCACTGCCTACGTGAAATGGTGATACCTCACGTTTGGGGTGGTGGGAACAGGCCAGTGTCTCCAACCACCATGCTCAGGCTGCTTTCCCCAGTCGGGGTCTGGCCATGGGGACCCTCTCCATGGTCAAAGATTGCTCTTGCAAATCTCATCAGAGATGAGAATCGGAGCATGAAAATACACAGAAAGGTTCAGGATGAACATGGTTCATTATCTGGCTCTTCAGCCTCCCGGGAAGGTGAGCACATCAGCCAGGACCTAAACTTCTCCCAACAAAACTGTGATGAAGGTTGATGCACCCCGTGGAGAGTTGTGGTTTCCATGACTTGGGTTTTCTGACAAAATAAATAATGCTGCTTAAAATTCTTGACCCTGTGCAGTCGTGGGCCAGGTCACAAGCTCCCCCAGCAAGAATTGGATCATTAGAACTGTGCTAAGATTTCATCCCTCATGGGTTTGCACCTGTTGCTTCTTGTATTCTGATAAACCCTGAACTCAAAGCAAAACCAAGTTGAAAGAGAAAAGTTTCATCAATTATTTCTCTCATCAAAACCATATGAAATTGTGACTTTCTCATTTTTTCAACGTGAAGCCTTTGATCAGTCCTGCCTTGTGAACTTTTGATTAGCCTGGGTTAAAACGAAATCCAAGACTGGGCACATTTTGTGTGGTCTCTGGTTTCGAGGTGAAAACTTTTCGTGTCTGTCCTAACCAGGTTGTTCTCAGGCCCTTGTTCACAGTTGCTTTCAAAAAGCCATAGCCAAAAACTGATGGGAGCTCTTGGTAAAAATATGCTGAGAAGGCAATCTAGCGATAGCAGGATTCATTTATTATTTATTATTTAAAAGTTTGCTGCATTAATTACTAGGACAAGTTATAATCCCCTGTTACGGCACCTCCTGGAACTGTGTTTAGCTGTATTTGGAAAAGAAGACTTCCATCCAGGCTCTGAATTTTGGAAACCAGCTCTCTCCATCCTGCTTTCCATACTGAGACACAAAGATGAAAATAATCTCATGACCATCCACTCTTGTAGTAAAATCCTACGCAATTAAATCTGTGAAGCTCAATACCTGAAAAACAGGATTTGATGACACATGACAAGAGCTGAGTTAAAATATGTATGACTTAATACCGGCACGGTGGGTAATCTTTATCATCACGAGTGTGGAGAAGATGGAATCGAGGCATGGGGTGGGGATGCACAGCACTAGAGTCACCTCATTTATCCCCCCCTTACCTGGAGTCCCGTTCTGAAAACGAGCCCCAGCAGTATTGCTGGATAGACAGTATTGAAAAATCCATGGAAAAAGATGTGGAAAGATGCTCGTATGGAGTTGGGGGTTGCTGTGGTGCTTGGTGCAGCCCATCTCTCCTGGTTTGCTGTCATTACCTAGCTCATCGTGAGCAGTTAGGAGACTGAGGCAGCAGAGGGGTGTGTTCCCCTTCAGTCTGAGTCCAGCTCACAGGGTCAGACCTCTCCATCCCAAATCTCATCCTGGAGCCTTCAGCCCATGCTGCTGAGGCCACCAGGATTAGCTGCTGAGCCTTAAAACTGCTCCTTGTTTTACATCTCATAGGAGGTAACATTTAAGGAACTTCTACAAGTCAAGTGGCAGGACAAGATTAATTAGGATTCCTTTCTAATCCTAATTACAATGATATTTGCTTCCCACGATAGGAGTTGTTCATTACCATATGTATAAGTTTGTTTCTTTAGTCTGTCTGCTTCCCTCCCCCCAACAAAATAAAAAGGTTAAATAATATTTAATACATTTTTACAGTCATTAAAAGAAATCAACTCTTTTTAATCTGGCAAAAACATCAGATGGGCAGAGGAAAAACCCATTCAATTCCCTATTAATTTCCCTTGCTCTCTAATTATATGCAAATCCACCAAGCCCGGGTTTTAATTCAGCCGCTCGCATTAAGAGATCAGAGAAAGATTCAGAATGGGAAAGCAGAGAGTTTGACGTGTCGTCGGGGGCTCATACGAATTCGACTGGAAGATAAATTCCACATTTTAATTAAAATGTTTATTCCGCTCTGCACAATAATGCTTGCTTGCTTTCAGAGGAAAAAAAGGGTATTAAGCATTAAAGGAACTAATTCCTCCTATCGAGAAAATTAGGATTTCTCCCAGGCAGACACAGGGTATCATCCAGGATTAGCAGCTGTAGCGTTCTTTGTAAACATGTCACCCTTGAAAGCGAGCAACAAGGAAAGCTGCTATCGCCTTGCTGCTGCAGGGCGTGCAGAGAGCATCCCCGGGGCTCCACGGGGGATTGGCTTCCCTTCCGTGGCCCCCGGAGAGCCCTTCATCAGGGAGACCGGGAAATAAACAGGAGAGAGATTAGGATAGCGAGGGGCTGGCAGTGGGGAGGGATGCCCCTCACCACAGCCCTCACCCTTCGGGCTTCACTGGTGGGCAGAACCAGTGCTCGGGTGGCAGTGACATCTGTATTGTTATTATTATTACTGTTATTGCTATTAGTTTTTCACAGCACAGTCAGCGAGCTGGGGATTTACCTTCAGGTGGGATGAAGTACTTGAGGTTGTTGTCCGTTTCTTTCAACCAGTGGTGTTGTCACATAGTGGGATGTCACCTGAAGCTGAGCTTTGAGACTAGCAGATTTAAAAGGAATGGAATGGATTGGAATAGAATTAGAATTGGAATTAGAATAGAATAGAATAGGAAAGGAAAGGAAAGGAAAGTAGGAAAAGAAAAGAGGAAAATAAAAAAGAAGAGGGAAATAAAAAGGGAAGAAAAGGACAAAAAAAAGGAAAGGAAAATAAAAAAATAAGAAGAGAAGAAAAGAAAAGAGAAAAATAGGTAGTAAAGTACCTGCTGGGGGGGCTGGCAGTTGTCCCTCCCCAAGCCTAGAGATGGACACAAGTCCCATGACGGGTCTCATGGCCAGGTCCCGGTGTGACAGGGGTGACACCAGCAGGGTGGTGTCACCCACGGTGGCCTTGCACTCTGGCACCACTGTGATGTGGAGGGGCAGGTTTCACCCCCTCTGATGTTCAGTGAATCGAAACACCTTAACTCAGAGTTTTCGGGGGGTTGTGTTGTGTAAACTCCCCCACGCTGTTTCAAGGCTGGTTTTGTTTTTGTTTTCAATGGAAAGGAAGAGCGCAGCCAGCAGCGGGGAGCCCTCTCCTCATGCCCGGGGATTCTGTAAGCAAACATTTGCCTCCAGAAAGCTGCACAACACTGGCACCTGGAGGGGTCCTGATGGGCTGGTTGGCTGCCAGATGGAGCCAGATATCTCACAGGTTTTTCCATCTGCTGCTGCAGCGCGTCCTTGGCGAGGAGGGATCTCGGTATCACAGAAGCGTTTGGGTTGGGAGGGACCTTAAAGACTGACTCCTTCCAACCCCGCTGCCATGGGCAGGGACACCTTCCACTAGAGCGGGTTTCTCCAAGCCCCGTGCCACCTGGCCTGGAATACTTCCAGGGATGGGGCAGCCACAACTTCTCTGTGCCTCACCCCCCTCAGAGGCAAGAATTTCTTCCTAATACCTAAGGATGTGACAATCAGATGCCAAAGCCATCTCAGTCCAGATCCAGGGCCCAGCTAGAGCTGGGGTTTGCAAATGGCTTCTCAAAACGGGTGAAAATCCTCCAAACCACCAGTGCCTGGGACCAGGACGTGGCTGTCACAGTGCAGCCCCTCAGCCCTTGCACCCTGAGGTTTGTCTGGTCCTGGCGCTGCGTGCACTGGGCACACGGAGTGGAGTGTCCCTGGTCCTTCAGGAAACCGTGTCTGGAGCCTGACCACGGGGCAAGCCTTGCCTCTGTGACATACTTTTGTTTTGCTTTCCTCCCTTGGCCTCTTGGATTTTCCTCTCTTGGCCTCCTGATTGATTCTGGGTATTGGACCAACCACTCGCCTTCGAGAAGTGAAGTAAAGGAGGTCAGATACTATCAACCTCTGCAGGTCAAGGGAGAGCCTTCACATTCAGTCTTCACAGCCTCGGTGTTCCCGGTAACTGCAGGGTTTGCAGCTTCTGATTCAGATTCTCAGAACCACAGAGCACGAGCGGGACAGAAATTGTTTTTGTGCGTCACCAGAACACGAGAGAGACGGTAACCAGGGATGGATGTTGCACAACAGGGGGAATAGCTGGGGGGGATGCAGCCCTGGCATCACGTTGCCCAGTTTTTTGGGAGAAGCTAGCTGGGGCTTGGGGCTGCAGTGGGTTATATTGCCCTGGTGTTTTTCATCCGTGAAGCCGAATGTCACTGCTGCCCTCCGTGGCAGTGGCACATTGGGACTGGGGGGTGTTTCTGTGCCCTCCTCAGCAGGTGCTTTGAGCATCACAGCAGCAGCATTTTCCGAGCGTGGCACGAGGGGACTTTCTGCAGGGCTGAGGAGGCTTCTGGGGTGAGGTGGCTCTTCTGCTGAGTGGGACTGTAAACATTGGGTGCTGATGCCTAAATTTCTTTTTTTCAGGGGTACCACGTCTCTGCTATGGGGTGTAGCTACCTCCAGGTTTGCCCCCATCACCCCAAGAAAGCAGCCTCTGGGAGGGACTTTTGATCTTTATTTTTCCATGCCTTTTTTTTTTTTAAATTTTCACAAAGAACCACCTACATCTTTCTCTTAGAAGATAAATACTTGAGAACTGAAACAGCTCTTCCTGCGCTCATGAAAACTCAGCTTTTTTTCCCCCTGCAGAGTTTAACTTTAAAAAAATAACCATTATTGTTTAAATCCAGAAACCAGCAGCAGCACAAAAGGTCACTGAGAACTTCTTTCCTTGGAAGTGTTCAAGCCCAGGTTGGATGGGGCTTGAAGCAATCTGCTCTGGTGGAAGGTGTCCCTGCCCATGGCAGAGGGATTGGAATTCCAACCCAAACCATTCCATGATTCCATGATTTGTCCCCATCATGTCTGAAGCTTGGTGCTGGGACATGGAAGGTGTGAGATGTCAGGGAACCTGTCCCTGCACATCCCAGTCCCGGGGGAGTCAGCACCAGGGGAGCTGAGTTTGGCTGCTGAGGTGAGCACATCCCCTTGAGTGTGCAGAGGAGAGCAGGGCTGCCCAGGTGCCTCGTCAGCATTTTCAAAGCAGAGCTGGATTTTAATGAAGCTGAAAGAAATTACGGGGAAAGGAGGGAGCTGAGGGAATTAATGCTCCATCAGCTACAAGATGTAGAGTGCAGGGATAAAAACCTGAGTGAGTGAGGACAATATTTGGATAAAAACCTGAGCAAAGACAATATTTGCCTGTATGTGCAATGTATCTCTTAAACCAATCAGCTCCTGGCTGTAATTCATAAGCAGAATTAATGCAAGAATTAATAGGTGCAAATTACTGCTTTCCTCTTTGTGTGGCTGCTGCTCATAGGCAACACAGGGCCAGCCAGAGATGGGGCGCACAGGGCAACAGGGCTCTTTTGGTCGTGGTTGTGGTGTCTGGTCCCTGGAGGAACCCTCGGTGGTGCTGAGGGTAAGGAGCACATCCAGCCCTCCGTGCCGCAGCCCTGCTGGTTGGCCCCGGCAGGGCCAGGGAGATGCTGATGCTGCAGCTGCAGCCAGGATTTGGCTCTGCTGGAGGGCTGCATGGCTGGATGAGGGCAGTGCCTGAGCGTGGGTGGCTTTAACTTTCCCTGTTTCCTCCGTGCTGCGGCAGCGGGCTGGGGCACTGGGACTGCAGCAAAAGTGAGAAAAGAGAACAGAGCGCGCTGAGACGAGAAATGAGTCGTCACCGCTGTCGCCTGTGGCTGCCAAGGGCTCCAACCCCGGCCCCTGCGTGCAGGCAGCACCAAAACCAGCCTGCAGTGGGGATTTGGGGTGATCTCTGGTCACAGCATCTCCCAATGTAACGCCCCAGGGAAAGGAGGGGTGAAGGGCTCTGCTGGCACCGTGTGGGGCTCTGAGCTGGGAGGTGTTCCCAGAACTTAGAGGAACCCTGAAACTCTGCAGAGCTGGGTGTAAGTCACGGGCTCTGGGTCCCCGAGTGCCCCAAAGGACAGCGTTCCTCTGGAATTCCTCCTGTGAGCCCTCCTGGGATCCAGTGCTGCAGGATGCGCCTAACAATGTCCTTAATAATAGCATAGAATCACAGAATGCTCTGGGGTGAAAGGAACCTTAGAAATCAACCAATTCCAACCCCCTTGCCATGGGCAGAGACACCGTCCACTAGACCAGCTTGCCCAGGGCCTCATCCGACCTGGCCCAATGTCCCTGATATGTCCCTAATCATTTGCTGATTGGGATCGGTGGATGGATAAAGAGCACAAGGCACAGTTCCACTGGCCACAGATACCTTCCCCAGCCATGGTGCATGCTCTGTTCAGCCTGACCTTATACCTTTCTTTCTGTGGCACGATGACTAATTTTGCAGTGAAGAGGAATTAATTCCTCATTGAATCAGTGACAGCAAAACTAGGTAGGTTTTGTTTCTCGCAGCCAACACTTCAACTCATCTCGCCCCCTCTGAGGAGAGGCGGCGAAGCAAATACACGTGGGGCAGCGTGGGGCTCGACTGCAGCTCGTGTGCTGCACCCAGGCACCCGAGCAGGGCAGGGCAGCACGGGGGTGTGCTCG
Source organism: Sclerurus mexicanus (assembly GCA_013396755.1). Classification (NCBI taxonomy): domain Eukaryota; kingdom Metazoa; phylum Chordata; class Aves; order Passeriformes; family Furnariidae; genus Sclerurus; species Sclerurus mexicanus. The sequence continues at coordinate 1,066,221 of VWZF01004021.1, forward strand.
GGGCTCACCCCATCCATCCGCCGGCTCTGAGCCAGGAACAGCCCTAGGGATGCTCCCAGCAGCCGGACACATGGCACACCTGGTGGCACGGGGCTCTGGGACTGCCAAGAGCCTGCTCTGCCGTGGTGGTGGTGGCCACCAGCATGGCACAGCTGCCAGCCCGAGCTCCCGTCCTTCAGCCAGGCCCCTTGCCCCACACTGGCCGCTGCCGAGGTGGCACAGGGCTCTTTCATTTCTCTGTTTTCGGGGCCGGCGATGTGGGGAAATTTGAAAGTGATGTGACTCATCTCACCTGACTGCGGCTCGGCTCCCCGGCGGGGCTGGAAACCACAGCGCTCACCCCGGCCACCAGCCCCTGCACCCGGGCACCCTGTGCCAGGGGGCACAGGAGCTGCACCCCGGGGTGCTCCCTGCCCTCCCTCGGCCGGGAGGTGCTGCCAGAGCCGGGGTGATGGGGGCACCTGGCTCCGGGTGTCACAAAGGGGTCGCGGGGCTTTGCTGTCCCTGCAGGCTCCTGTGCACCCGTGGATCCCACAAAGAAGGGCTGGCCAGCAGGCTGCTCCCTGCTTGCCTTGGTCTTGGGCTGCCCTCTTGGCTTTTGTCTCTCTGGGGTGCTGGCTGATGCTGTGGGAGCTGTGGTTCACGCAAGGCACCCTGTTATCCTCCGTGGAGGGCACAGCACCCCTTGGAGTCACATCCCCAAAGAAAATTTAACAGCACGAAATCTAACGTTTTTCACCAAACTGGGGACCAGCCCTTGGAAGGGGCTGTAGGGTTGAGCTGATTTATTTTAGTTGCGAATTATCGGCTGTCAGAAAATTAATTGAAGTCATTCCCATCCACAGAAGCAGCAGTGGAGCTGCTGGGTTCCTCAGCAGGTCCCCAGGAAATTTCGAGGGACCACTTCTGCTTTTATAGCTGTCTTCAGTTGTAGCAAGGAATATTTTTCACAGGTTACGAAACATTCTCTTTTTTTTTCATTTCTTTTCCTAAAGTGATCCAAGTGGGAAAAAAATCCTTGGAATTTTTTTCTAATATTTTCACAGAGTTAAACACTGAAGGGTTTTGCTAGCCATGGAAATTTTCTGGTTGGATCTTTTCACTCAAATTTTGACTTTTGACCTTCTGTGCTAAATTTTGTGAAGATCAGCTTTAAAGTTTAGAAGAGAAATCCTCCCTCAAGCCAGCAAAGTAAAACTACTCAGTTTCAGCATGTCATGACTAAATATATCAGTCTTTAAAAAATGAATCAAAATGCTGGCTAACACGAGATGCTTTCCAGAAGATTTTTGATTATAATCTCACACCATTTTCTGATGAAAAACCCACATTTTGACCAAAACCCCCTCTTTTATAGTTTTGATCAACCAGCAGCTCATATAACCCCACTGTTGCCCACGGCCAAAGCACGTGTTGTGGGAGGGGAACAAAGGTGAAGGATGCTGAGCCTGATCAGGCACCTTGGAGCCAAAAAACATTGGAGCTCTGATGGTGACGGTCTGGCCATGGACCACAACCGTTAGCAGCTGTGGATTGAACTGGGGACCAACACTGAAAGAGTTTCCCCTGTTTCTCCACATCTTTGTGCAGTATTTCCTTCTTCCCTTGGTTGGCTTGTTTTGGGAGATGTGTTCCTATGACAAACTCCCTAAGAGAGGAAGTGGAAGGGAGATAAAAAGCTCTTGCAGAAATTTTTTGTGCCTCCTCCTGAGCATCCTTCCCCACCAGATCCTTACGGCATTAGAGAGTAGGATAGTTTTTGAGTGAGGCAAGGGCTCGTGTAGAAGGGCCACGGGGATGGCAGCTCTTCTTACTGGTGCGGCATCTTGTTTTCCATCTGAACTGGTGGAAAATCTGAGTAACTGAGCTGCAGTCTTGTTCTACCACCACGTTACCATAGAATCATAGAACCACAGAAGGGTTTGAGTTGGAAGGGACCTTAAAGATCATCTCCTTCCAACCCTCCCTGCCATGGGCAGGGACACCTTCCACTGGCCGTGTCCAACCTGACCTTGAACACTTCCATGTTCTGCTTTGATGGGAAGCAGGACAGTCCATCTGCTGTAACCACACGTGTTCTTTGCTTTTCATTGTGGATATGACCTGTGGATCAGCATCAGGACTGCTCCTCTGCCTTTGTAGGGGGCTGTGTCTTCCCTCATTGCTCTGAAAGCTGTTCACAGTCACCAGGCAGCCAGGCTGGGGCTGTGCTGTGGATCAGGCACGGGGCAAGTGGCAAGGAAAGATCTGCCCTACTTTGAACAACAGAAATGCTTAAGTTGAGGTTTCCAAAACAGCCCATCATCGAGCTCATTCTGCTCCAGTGTCATGTTAAAATGTACACGTAGAACAGCATATCCCTCATTTAGGCTTTGTGGCTCTTAAATAAGCTAAGCCACAGCTAATTTTAGAAATATCACTGAAAAGCTATTCTTCATCTCATTTCATGGCTAAGAATAGAAGAAGCTCAGAGCTCCAAACATGTGTTTAAGTAAGCAGGAGCCAGCCCAGCACCACTTTCAGTGGGAAAACCACATAACCCGTGGTCCTGCTGCAGGACAGGAATGCCTGTACCACACCAGTCTCTGCTGGGAAGGGGGGTTACATTCCCACTATCCCGCTGTATGCAGTAAATCCACACCTGTTAAGCATCAGGAATTAGGCTATTCATTCATTCTCAGTTGCAAACCTGCATGCCTCTTGGTTTTTATTTGCATGAGCAAACCTTTGTGGGAAAGACAGATGTAAAGTGGCTTCTCCATCAGTCTGTTTTCCTTTCCGCTTCATGGGTTTCCTCCTCGGAGCAGGGATGCAAAACACAAAACTTGCCCAGGACTCTCAATCTGCTGCACAAGCAGCTTGGAGCAGCTGGGAGAGGTCCAGGACAAGTCAACCAGAGCCCTGTCTCCTTCTGTGCTACCTCCCCCAAAGCCAACTGGAGCTTTGTGCTCATTCTGCCCGAGCAAAATCATTACCAAAGTGAAAGGCACCAGTGACTCGAGTCCAGGGCTCCCAAATTACTCGTCAAATTCACACAGCAAGTCATCTGCAGTCCCTGGTGCGATGGAAGAGGTCAGGCTGGCAGTGCCCAGCTCCTAGCCCCTGGAGAGCTGTCTGACCTGCTCTGTTCCCATTTTCACCCCATTCTGAGGTGCTGTCAGTCCTGTTTCTCTTTCTGGATGTATCTGGGACAAATCCTAACATTCCACCACCAGGGTGAAGTCAGTTTGGGTTTAAAGGCAACCACGGGCGAAACCAGGCATGTAGGGAGCAGCATGAGACGCTCAGGGCGAGGAGGCTGGTGTGGATGGGGGGGGTGTGTGTGTGTGTGTGTGTTCCTTACAGCTGTGCAGCTCTTTGGAGTGGGCTCCCCTCGCTCTGCTCCAACACCCAGAAGTACCTCCTGTTGTGTTCACCAAAAAGAGCCTTTTACAAGATGCTGGGCTCCAACAGCCACACTGTGTAACCAGGGGTGGCTGTGAGAGGAGACTGCGTTTTCCTTACTTAGTTTCCCTGGGTTTGATGCATCCCCAGTGCTGCCTCTGGTCCTTCTCCCAGTGCTGGACCAAGGGGGATTTCAGCCCAAGGGCTCACTGGTGAGCGCATCACATTTTCAAATGCGTTACCCTCAGTGTTTAGTGGAGGCCTTGGCAGAGCAGGGTTAATGACTGGACTTGATCTTTATAAGGTCCAACCTAAATGATTCTGTGGCTCTGGGTCTGTTCCTGCATGAGAGCCCTGGTTAGGAAAGCCCACGTGTGGCTTTCAGAGTGAATGTGAAAGCTGTGAGAGTCCACATTTAGACCCTGTGGTTGCACAGGACCGAGCACAAGAGCACTGCATTGGGTAACATGCTTGTAGCATTCATCCTGGAATAAAAGGTACTGGAGATGAATGAAAAAAAGTTCTGAATTTTTAAAACTTCATGGTGATTTGCTGTAATCCATGCAATCACATCCAGCCATTGTCCCTGCTTCATTTATGGATTTTTTTTGCAGGATGCTGTACTGTTAGTTTAGTTCTTTGTTGAGTGTTTGTGTAGTGTTTTTAGTCATTCCCTGCCTCGCTTGCAACAACAGGACTGCAAAGGGCACTGGCCCTCCTTGCTGATGGATCCCGATGATTTCTGAGTCCTCTCCCTCCTTGTGTCTTGCAGTCCAACAAAGTTCCCGTCGTGCAGCCGTCCCACGGAGTCCACCCGCTCACCCCGCTCATCCCATACAGCAACGACCATTTCAGCCACGGCTCCCACTCTCCCCACCTGCCCGCTGACATCAACCAGAAACAAGGTACTGGCAGCACTGGGGACCTGCGTGGTGGGAGGGGGACAGTGCTGGAGACCACTGAGGTCAAGGCCATCACCTTCCTGCTCCCAAATCAATGAGAAAAGTCAAGAGCTTTGGTCAGCTGGGACATTGCTTAGCAGTGGGAGGTTATTTAGCTTATTGGCAATGCTTTGTAATCCTGGGCAAGAGCAGTTTGATACCAGAAGTGGCGGCCCTGCTGATGGAGTGTGCTCAGTTCTCTGTATAAGCTGTCCTGTACCTTGAGACCAGACCAGAAGCTGCACGATGATGTGCAGGAGTCAACCAGAAAATGGAAAGTAATCTTTCCTTTGACTCATACCCAAACTGTTGTCAGGTTGTCATTTTGAGAAAATAAATGCTTGAAACAGGAAATATTTTGACTAAACAGGATCGGTGTCTGAAAGCTGACTGGATTGTGACATGTGTGTCCCCGTAGCCACACGTTGTGTGGTTATCACACGGTTTGGCTCTTTGGGTTCCTGTGTGAGCCCAGGCCACGTCAGTTGGCTCCTGAGGCTACAGAGGAAAGTACAGTAGGCAGAGGTTGAACCCTGAACTGTAAAACATAGGTGTGTTCAGAGAAATTCACCCCAGTCCATCATTCCATCGTTCTTCATGGGTTACCGCTAAACTGAGAGTAAAATCAAGCTTTTCTCAACCTTACATTAGTGCAGAACTTCTCTTCAGGTTACCCAGGCTTTTACACAAACTTGGTCTTGATTTCTTGAGAAAACAAGTGAACTCACAGTTTTGTGTCAAACTACATTGAGGAAGGAGTTCAGGGTCCATCAGAGCCCAGAAATCAGTGCCAAAACAGAGGCACAAATCCAACTGTTGTGATTTGGGCAAAGGTCTCCAGCCAGGAGTGATCCGAACTGTCCCGGAGGCATCAGCTTCACCGGGTTAACATTGTTGATAAACCAGTGGGTTATCAAGGATGCTCTTGGCTGGAGGACCCTCTGAGTGATCTCTGGTCTGAACCCGGAGGCCACGTTCTAGACTCATCAAGATGCTGATGGGTAGAATTTAGGTCTGGTGTAAGAGATACCCAGGCACATCCTGGTTGTCCTCCAGCCAGCTCCTTGCTTGTCAGCCACCAGAGCATAATAAACTCAGCAGAAAATTAGAGAGAGTTAACAAAATAAACCTATTAGAAGGTCAGCTAGCAGCAGAGTTTGAGTCTGGAGAGGAAGCGTGTGGGTTTCTGAGTCTCCTGGGAATGTGACCTGGCACACCTTCCTTCCTGCTGCCTCTGCAGAGCCTGGCAGAGCCCTGCCCCTCTGGGAGCCCCTCACAGGGAGCTGCCTCCTGGCACTCACTGCCAGCCTGGGGAGCCTTAAGGGTACAGGAGCAGCTCACCCAAGGGATGAGCTGGTTATATCCCTCCGTGGAGACTACAGCTGGCACTGGAGCAGTCCCTGAGTGTTTGTCTCGGGGTGGGTCAGTAATTCTGGGAAGCTGTCCTTGGGCTGCCCACCCTCATGCTCCACCAGGGCATGCACTGTCCAGTGTCCCCCTTCCCATTTATCCTGTGCATTTACAGACACAGGGAGTCTGTCCCGCCCAGAGACCCCCCAGGTCCTGTTCCTGGAGAGCTTCAGACCATCATCCTCAGCTGGGACCTGCCTCTGTGGTGCAGCTATGGTCATGCCCCATCCCTGCACTGCTGGGTGAGGGTTTTCTTCCCTGTCCATTCTGGATGTGTCCCATCTCTGTTTCCCTCACTGGAATAGCTCCCATTATCACCCAGCGTAAGCACTTCAGAGTCATCATCACACTCATTCTCCCAGCATCCCTTTAAAGTATCTCACAGTAGCCCAAGGACACGCAGACAAGGAAATACAAGCAGGAATTCTGAGTCAGTGGCTGGTGCCCCAACCACTGGGCCAGCAAGAATAACTTGTGCTCTGGCTTATGCAACTCCTGCTGTTGGAGGTGCAAATCCCAGGATACTCCAGCAACTGCCTGATGTGGGTGCTGGTTTGGTTTGACCCTCAGTGGGCTGCCGAGTCCCACTTGAAGCAAATCTCATACTAAGTTATATAATCCTTGCAGGCCAGTTGTATATTTATTTTAACCAACTCCTAATAAGATCCTTGAAATCTCTTGGTGTCATTCCTAATTAATAATTTATCATTCATACACCTAGGGGAATAATCCAGACATCTGAGTTTGCAACTGGTTGCAACTCACCACCAATTTATTCCATGTATTTGTCACCCAGGGCAGCCAGTGGACAATCCCTGTACCCAGTTTTTGTCTGAGGCTCCATAGCAGCATTCCAGCTCTGTGCAGCAGAGCTCAGCCCCAGTGCCCTGCAGTTTTCCAGTCCAGGGGTCAGCTGGAGGCTGTTTTTGCCAGCAGCTCCCTGGTTGTCTGAGCCCCACCCTCAGCCCCAGGCTCCGCAGGATGTTTTCAAGTCCAGGTAGAAAGGGAGCGATGCCACGGCTGTGTCCCCTGGCCATGCCGCCCGTGCCAGCGTCTTTGAAGATCACACAGGGATTCCCCGTGCAAAGGGTGAATTCCCAGCTGGCACCATACCCACCTCCACAGCTCCTTGGCACCCACAGAGCCCACAGAACAATTGTTTTGAACTCAAATGGTTTAAAATGGAGGTAGAAGTGATGCCTGCTGGAGCATCCCCACTGCCTGCTCACGGGAGGTCCCGCGGATGCCTGATGGGGAGCGGGTATAGGAACAGCTTTGACCATCCATTGAGCCCCTGAGCAGGCTCTCTGGGCAGGGCAGAGGGATGCCTGGAGTCACCCAAATCCTTACCAAAGCAGGTTGCTGCGTGGCCTCAGGGTGGCATGGGGCAGGGACGGTGCTTGTGCAAGAATGAGCTGCCTTCCTCCCCACCTTCCACGGGTGTTTGTGATTCTGCAGCAACGTGGATGACCCACCACATCCCCACACAGAGAACCACAGCAAATAAAAGGGAATTGCAATATCCTGTCACTTGCAGACAGCTAGTTCACATACGTTCCCTGCTGTCCACGAGTGTCCATAGATGAAGCAGCCAGAGGATTGGGTTGGGAGTGGCCCCTGTCAGATGGGATAAGGTCCTGGACCCAACTCATCTCCTTCTCCTTTCTCCCAGGAGTGCACCGTCCTTCCCAGACCTCAGACATCCCTGGTTTCTACCCCCTTCCTCCCGGTGGAGTGGGACAGATCACGCCGTCGATGGGATGGTGAGTGAGGAGGGCTCTGCCCACGCGGCCCCAGCCCGCTGGACGCTGCCCACAGGGACGGGTTTCGGAGCCAGCCACGGGCAGCCGCCCCCCGTAACCTCCACGGCGCTTTCCCCCCAGCTTCATCCCTCCCGTGTGCGCTGTGAGCAGGGAGGAGAACTTAGCCCTGTGTCAGAGATGGGCAGCAGCTCTGTGGAGAGGCTGAAGGCTTCACCCCGGCATCCCTGGAGAGGTGTCACAGCCTGCCTGGTTCAAAGCTGTCCTCTGCCTTACATCTGACTGCCTGTGTGCAGTAGGGAGCCCAGGGAGAGCTTCCTACCCGTCCCTCCTAAGCACAGCAGAAGTCTCTCTTTTGAGTAGGAGGTAATTTTCTCCCTCGCTGGGGTTTGCAGCACAAGCAGTGCTTTTTCCTCAGCGTGCCACCAGCACAGTGTAATCCTGTGGGATGATCCATCTGCCAGGCCGTGGTGTCTCTCAGGCTCTGACACACAGGGAAAAAGAACACCGTGGCAGAGACCAAACGACCCCAGTACCCACAGCATGGCCACGGCACAGCCGGCTCGGTGGTACCTGCTGGGATGGGGAGGGAAGGACCATGAGCTGGAGCACTCCCAAAATGTTTCCCCTGCATGAGCCAGCCCTGAGGAGCATCCTACAGAGCAGAGCCTGTTGGGAAACCTGCCCCAGGGACATAAGTTAAAAATACACCACTGTGTGCTCTGTGGTCATTGCCACTGGCTTTTGTCCCCGTGACCGTGAGCACACCGAGGGAGCAGGTCCGGCCGGTGCTGCCGTGTGGGCACCATCACTCCTTGGATTAATTTTTAATCCTCGTTGAGGGCACAGGGACACGGCAGAGGCTGACAGGGAGGCTGGTGGCTGCAGGGGGTAGTTCAGGGTGACCAGGACAGGGACAGAGTGCAGGGAGGGAGATCATGGGGGCAGGTGGTCAGATCCCCCCAGTGCCGACAGATAAAACCCCAGCAAAGCCCCACAGAGAGCTCCAGGTTTGAGAACCTATTGCAGAGTGGGAGAGGGGAGCTTTTTGCTTTGTTTTGTTCATGAATTTCATCTTCCAGTTATTTAACCACAAGGAAACAGAGGCTTGAGGCCTTTGATACAGAGTTTGGCTTCAAAGAGATTACATTTTGCCTTCTGTGCTAAATCTGCTACTCTTGGGTGATGATTTAACTCTTCAAATGATGTGATTCATCCTCAGGGAAAACAAGGACTGGGGTGACTGCTGTAACATGAAAGAAATAGTTGGAGATGGAGAGAAATGAGCCTGTTTGTCAAATGGAAGGTCCACTCCTGGGGTGGGATGGTGCTGTTGAGGCAGCCCTGGGCAAATGGAGTGGGAGCAGTCTGGCTTTTATGGAGGTTTTGTGGGGCAGTGGGTGGTGGAGGGAGTTTGCATGGCTGAGGGCTTCTTGAGCATCCACGGGGTTTGGCATCCTCTCGCAGCCTCCTCTGATACCTTCATTAGTGACTAATGGAGCAGATATGGTAAAGCAGCAAAGGGCGTGACGTGTGGAGAGCAGCACCTCCAGGCACGTGTGTCTGATAGAGCTTTTGTCCGTCCTTCTCCCTGGCCAAAGTTTATGGAAGGAGCCCTAAACACACTCCTGGAGTGCCCAGTCATCAGCTGAGGCTCAGCACACTGCCACAGCACACACCGAATCCCAGCAGGTTCGTGGCAGCGTCCCCCCTGTGCCACGGCAGCGCCTGGTCGTACCAGGGATGCATGCCAGACAGGCTGTGGCTGCCCCATCCCTGGCAGTGTCCAAGGCCAGGTTGGACGGGGCTTGGAGCACCCTGGGACAGTGGGAGGTGTTGGAACAAGATGATCTTTGAGGGCCCTTCCAACCCAAACCGTTCCATGATTCTGTGCTTGCGCCAGTGCCACCAAGTCAGCTGCTGAGCCGGGGTGGCCACAGGCAGGAAGCAGCTTTTCCTCCACGAGCTGGCAGGCAGGAGCTGGGCAGAACCAGGTTTTGTTCTCACCAAGCGCTTCAGGAGGAGGAGCTGCAATCACTCTCTCTGTAATTAGCTGGGATGGCAGTCGCATAAAAGCCTCCAAGAGTCCAGTCAAGTGAGTTTTGCCCATGGGAGCCTGGCAGTTAACCTTGGCCAGGAACCTGCAAATCGTGTCACTCACCTGTGCCCTGGGCTGAGCATGGCAGTGCCACGGCAGCACCACAGTGCCAGCCCATGGGCTTCTTCTGAGCTGCCCTCCCATCACCAGGTGATGCTGTGGAGATACTGAGAGAGCTGGGGTTGTTCAGCCAAAGAAGAGAAGTCTCCTGGGAGACTTGAGAGCCCCTTCCTGTACACAAAGGGAGCTTATAAAAAAGGAGAGGGACTTTTTATATGGGCAAGTAGTGATAGGACAAGGGGAAAGGTTTTAAACTAAAAGAGGAGAAGGTTACATTAGATATTAGGATGAAGTTCTTTACTCAGACGGTGGGCAGGCCCTGGCACAGGGTGCCCAGAGGAGCTGTGGCTGCCCCTGGATCCCTGGGAGTGCCCAAGGCCAAGTTGGATGGGGCTTGGAGCAACCTGGGCTGGTGGAAGGTGTCCCTGCCCATGGCAGGGTAGGGGAATGGATGGGCTTTAAGGTCCCTTCCAACCCAAGCCACTCTCTAATTCCACGACAGGGGCTGTAATTGTGCGTTCCCAACCATCAGGGGCTGATTTCGCAGTTGCGTTAGTTTGCACGTCAAAGGGACTTTGGGTGAGGCTCCGAGAGCCCAGCTCCGTTCCCATCCCAGCACCCCAGTCAGTGGAGGAACACGGGTCGCTTCTGGATTAGCTCCGAGTGTTTTCTCGGCCCTGGGGCAGCCGCCTTCAGCTTCAAAGGCTGTTTGGGTTCCCGGTGCGCTTGGCTGCTTGTTGGTGTGTTTATGCCCGCCGACATCTGAGGGCTGGGAGAGGGCTTGTGCCTGGCAGGGTGTAAACAGCCCCGCCGCTCCGGCTGCCTTTCCTGCACACAGATCCTGCCGATTTCGGTCAAGCCAAGACACAGCAGCTCCCTGAGCAACAGAAACAGGAACCTCCTTCCTGCCCAGCACAGCGCGGGGGCCTGACTGCCATCACTAGTGCTCTTCAGGGCAGGAACTTGTCTTCAGCCCTGAAAAATCCCAGGCGTCAGGAGCTCGGTCCTTCGCAGGGCACCACACTTAATGGCAATGGGCTTTTTGTGGGTGTTTGGGTTACCAGAGCCCAAAATAGCTGGTGCTGGTTTTAGGCACAGCTCCGTGCAGCCTGGTCAGAGGAGCTTGAGCACCAGCGCAGGTGTAAGCACCCCATCCCTGGAAGTGTTCAAAGCCAGGTTGGATGGGGCTTGGGGCAACCCAGACTAGTAGAAGGTGTCCCTGCCCATGGCAGGGGGGCTGGAATGACACAAGCTTTAAGGTCCCCGAAACCATTCTGTGATTTTATGATCTTAATTTCCATGTGCAGTTTTAGGCTGGAAGCATTTTTTGGTGGGTTTGCATAGCAAGCCAAGGTATTTTTGGGCTATTTCCATATGAAAATGTGGGGGTTCCCTTGCTGGGAACAACAAGGAACTTCCTGCATAGCTATTTTACTATCTCAAAAATAATTTCCAGCTCCAGATCTGGTACATGGCCAGTCCCCAGTATGAAAACCCTTTCAAAAGGAATGAGCTTTTTGCTTGTTTAAAACTGACAGACATTCTTAAAAGGATGTGCTGGGGAAATCAGAGTATTCTTGAAGCACATACAAAGGCAGAGTAGGTACTTTTTCTCCAGAAACCAGGAACTTCCCGTTCTTGGACATCACAGAATCACAGAGTCACAGAATGGGTAAAGTCGGAAGGCACCACAGAGGGTCATCTGATCCAACCTCCCTGCTCCAGCAGGGTCATCCTACGTGGCACAGAATTGCATCCAGACAGTTCTGCAATATCCCCAGTGAGGGAAACCCCACACCCTCTCTGGGCAATCTGTTCCAGTGCCCAGTCACCTCCACAGCAAAGAAGTTCTTCTTCATATTCATCCTCCCAGTGCAGCCTCTTGTGCGCTGCACAGAGACTCTCACCAGGCTTTTGGTTTTTGATCAAGCTGTGCTCTTTTAATCAGCTTCTTCCGTGCAATGGCAGCATCTCCTGATTTTTCAGCACACCTCTGCATTTTGCATTTTAACCAAATAAACTCAAAGCTGCAGCGCTGCTCAGCACCAGGGACAGAGGGGGGTCGGAATCGGATCCGACCTTTGTAGAAAGGCCCAGGTTGTCTCAAAATAATGTCCAAATCCCGCACTGCCCCTTGAGCCCAGGGGACACCAGGTGTCCTGCCAGCCAGGGGCATCGGTGCCCTGAGTCCCCTTAGCAAAGGGTGTCTTTAGGAAATGCCACGTAGCTGTGAATACTTTATAGACTCTTTCTTCCCGATCCCAGGCAGAGCCAGTCTGTCTATCCGCTCCCGTCATGTGGATTTAGACAGCCGTACTCGTCCGCGCTCTCTGCTGGGGCCTCTTTCTCCAGGTGAGTATGAGCTGTGTGACTCAGGCCAGCAGCTCGGCTGGGCTCGCAGCTTGCAGTTTGTGCAGCAGGAGCTTGCAGCAAACCACGGCCACCAGGGAGAGCCACACACCCCCCCGGGGCAGCCGGGGCAAGAGAAGGCGCTTTAGGCAGTGTCTGGTCCTGAGGGTGCTCAGGGGGATATCGAGGATGAAGGATGCGCAGCAGTTGGGGTTTAATCAGCAGAAGTCTAAACAGAGCCAGAAAGCCCAGCCTTCAGCTCAGCGCTGGGAAAATGGGTTGGAAGCTTTTGCTCAGGATTTTGCTCCGTGTCACTGTCCCTAACCTTGAGTGTGTCCCTGCTGCCACCACCACTGAGCTTTGCTCTGCAGAGGCCGACCTGTTTTACTTGGTCTCAGCTTGAAAAGCAGGACGGGCAGCAGGCAGCAATTTGCTGCCCTCCCGTCGGGCACAAGTCAGTTCTGTGAGACCCAAGCACAGCTTCTACCTTCAGGTGAGCCAAATGCATCCCCTGGGGATGGGGATCACAGAGCCCACCCTCCCAGGTGTGCTGCTGGGCAAAGCCCCCGTGGCTCCCTAGGGATATCCGGGCTCATGCACCAGCTTTCGCTTCTGCTTCATGTTGTCCCGAAGAGCTGTTAGTGGAGATTTCCCACAGGAGAACCATGCAAACCCCTGCTCCTGCCAGCCCTTAGCCATGCAGAAACCTGGATCCATGTCATTCATCCCTCAACCCGTGGAGCCCCTTGGTCCTGCAGAGGAGGGGAGGGAGTGCTTCCAGCCCTCCTTGCTCATGAGGCATCGCCCTTGCACAGCCTCAAAGGCAAGAGGAGCTAACGGTTCCCCACGGAGCCCAGCAGCCTCCCCAAGCTCCTGCTTGCAGGATTTTGGGGTGGATTTTGCAGCACTGCTGCAGTTGAGAAAGTACACCTGGTCAGATAAGGATCAGACTGTGCTGGTGGATTAAATTAAACAGCTTTTCTTTTCGTGCCAGCATATCTAATGAGCAGTTCATCTCCCATGGGCAACTCTGCCATCTCAAGCTGCAGTCATAAAGTGGCAAGCTTGGCAAAGCTTGAGCCTGCTGGCTTTAGCCTCCAAAACTCCAGAGAGAGCTAATGAAGCCTGAGAGCTAGCGAGACCTCTCATGATCTCAGCCTGTGTTGTGGAGAGCATTGCTTAGGCAAGGTGCACCTCCTAGAGTTGCAGTTGGGTTCATGTTCAGACTTATGCTATTTCTGTTAAAGGAAAGGCTCGGGGTGGTCCTAATCTCTCCCATCCACACCCCTGGTTGAGTTTGTTGTTTCTCTGTGCAGCGCTAATAAGGTGTTGCACCAACAGAGATCTGAGTAGCTGGTTGGAAGCGCCCTGGATCTCGGCCGGGCTGGCTCCCGCTGCCGGCGCTTCCCTCGCCGTGGCACCGGCCCCACCAGCCGTGCCCGCGGGGCTGACCCGGGGTGGTGGGCACTGCCTGCCCCCCGCCAGCCTGGCAGCACCCGCGTGCTTTCCGTGTCCTCCGCTTCCCGTCTGCTTCTGCCACGTCCGAGTGCCATCCGTGAGGCTCCGCTCTGGCTGCCCGGCGTCCCCACAGCCCTGGCCTGGCACAGCCCTCACCCGCTCTCCGTTGCAGGTTCACTCACCCGCTGATGCTGGGCTCTAGCATGCACACCACCGGCATCCCGCACCCCGCCATCGTGCCCCACTCCGGCAAGCAGGACATGGAGCACTACGACCGAAACATGTGAGTCGGGAGCGCTGGTGGGGCTCGTGGAGTGGCACCTTGACACCCGTTTCCTTTGTCACTCCTCATGCTCGCTTGGGGTGATGCCCAGTCCCAATGGATAAACGCTGAGCTCTGTCTGCATCTGAGGTGCAGCTCTCAGGCCCCCCACCTGCTCGCGTTGTCGGGTTGTTTTGGGGTGGTCTTTTGCTGAGCCAAGGCTGGGGATGCTGACAGCTCCTCCTTTGGTCCCACCAAGGAAACCTCAGCCAGAACCAAAGAGAGAGAAGGAAGCCAAGAAGCCCACTATCAAGAAGCCCCTGAATGCTTTCATGTTGTATATGAAAGAAATGCGGGCGAAAGTCATCGCCGAGTGCACCCTGAAGGAGAGTGCTGCCATCAACCAGATCCTGGGAAGGAGGGTAAGCGCCCCTGGGGCCCAGCACCATCATCCCAGTCCCTTGCAGCTGCTCTTCGGCACGTAACAAGCATCTGCTTCAAGACCAGGTGCTCCTATCCCTGAAACACGTGGGGTGGGATGTGCCCTGGGCTGGGCTGGCTGTGGTGGGGCGGGCTGGGAGGGGACAGCGGGGCCGTGTCTCACTGCTGTGTTTGTCCTTGCAGTGGCACGCACTGTCCCGGGAGGAACAAGCCAAGTACTACGAACTGGCTCGCAAGGAACGGCAGCTCCACATGCAGCTCTACCCTGGCTGGTCTGCCAGAGACAACTACGTGAGTGCCCACCCTGCCCGGACCCCCTGCCCTTGGCATGGCCCAAAATGACCCGGGGGGTGACAGCTGGTGTTTGCCAAACAACCCGCCTGGCCCTGGCAGCACGAGTGCTGTAGGAATTCCCATCCCAGGAGGATTTTGAACACCCTCCTGGCTTACCATTCGTCCTGTAGGATGATTGGTACAGCCCCAGCTGCCACAGGTGTTTGCTTATTCTCCGAGCAAATACAAGCATAAGGAAGGGGAGCTTTGAAGTGATGTGGGTGAGCTTTGGAAATGTAATTTTATGGAAATATACTGCTTTGTGCATCTTGGGCAGCAGCTGAGATACCTGGGAGGGTGGGCAGGCCCTGGCAAAGGGTGCCCAGAGAAGCTGTGGCTGCCCCTGGATCCCTGGAAGTGTCCAAGGCCAGGTTGGACGGGGCTTGGAGCAACCTGGGCTGGTGGAAGGTGTCCCTGCCCATGGCAGGGGGTTGGAACGGGATGTCCCTTCCAACCTAAACCTTTTTAGGATTTTGTGCTTTAAAATAGTGGCTGTTTTTGAAGAGGGTCTTTCCTTGTGGCTCTCTTGGCTGTTCTGGTATTACATGGCTAACGAGTTCATTAGAGACCTGAAGCAAAGCATTCATAAGCCTTCAGATATCTGTCCATGCACTCAAGGACTCTGTCCCTTTGATCTAAGGCTCCATCATTTCCCTCAGAGACACTTTGTTTCCCCTGAGAGCTGCCCAGCAATCACCCATCCATCCCACACTGACCACAGCCCTTCTTACAGAAAGCCCAAGCTCCACCAAGGGCAAGAAAACCCCCTTACGGAGACCAAACCACCCCAAAACCCCCTGAAAAACAGAGGGCAGAGGTGCTGCCGAAAAAGCAGAGGTGACAGGAATCCCCCAGCCCACATTTTGATGGGCACACATCTGGAGGGCATGGCACCGAGACCAAGGGCATCCTCCATGGAAATCTCAATCCGTATCATCATTCGTCTGATTCCTGGAGTAATCGAGGGCTGGTTCCTTGCTCCAGAAGATGGATGGTGGGCTCCAAAGATGCATATTGGTCCTCCCGGCATTGCAAGCCGGCTGTTTTGGGTGTTGTGCTGATTGGAGAGCTGCTTTTCTCTCCGGAGCTTGAGCAGGGAGGAGGAGGAGGAGAAGGAGGAGGAGGAATGTAGGTCACTTCTGCAGCACGTGATGCGGATATCGGGCAGGAAATACAGTTGCTCCCCCACTGAAGAAAAAGCTCACCGCAGCTCCGAGCTTTCCACCTTCACTCAAACCACAAGGAGTCATATAAGAAGTCACGGGTCAAAGGCAGCCCTGTGAGCTGCTGCTCCTCACAGCCAGATTTGCTCCTGCGCTGCTGTGTCCTCATTAATCAGCTCATTAGGGCATGAGGGGAGTTGCTGCGTCTTGTGAATCAAGAGAGACAGTTTGGGGATAAAATAGGGCTTTCTTGTTAGTGAACAAGAGTGAGAGATGGGCCCAGAGCTGCACTGAAATAGGTCAGTGTTATTTGAAAATAAATTTCTGGGGATTTTCTAAAACTTCCTTTCCTGTTCGAAATCAGGGAATGTTAAGGAGCGATTTCTGTTTGGGTATAAGGCACCACATGAAAGGACCTTTTGGAAATAGGGAAGGTGCTAGAATGGGCTAAGTGCATTTTGGAACCATAGAGAAGGAAGAGGAATAAGAATATGGCAGGAGCATCAGCTGTTGATCATACTCGCTCCATTGCATGCAGTAAATCTTGTTTCATTCTATTAATATAATGAAATTCATTGATGAAATTATCAATTAATTAAAGCGATAGTGGTGAGATGCAGCAGAATGGGCTGAGGAGTTCTGGCAGGAGCTGGCAGAGGTGCTGGGTTGATTACAGCTGGTTTACATCCACCAACACGTTCTCTCACATCTCCTGGCACAGCCTGCAGCATAAACCCGGGTCTCGGCTGCCTTTGCAGCGCGGTCCTGGACTGCCAAACCAGAGCAGGGAGAGCCTGTTGGGAGGGGGATGGAGCACACGGGGGTGGCAGCGGGGACACGGCGCTGTCACCTCTGAGTTCCTGCTGCTGTTCTGTGTGTGCACAGATCCCGTGCAGAGGGATGAGCCAAAACACCCGTGGTGCTGTATGCGGGGGTCCTGGGAACAAGGGGAAATCCCTGGGGAAGGTGCGAGCCCAGGATGAATGTGTGCCCTGTCGAAGGCAGCCAAAGGCACGTGCACCGACACACATTTGGGTGGTTGCTCTGGTTGCTCCTCCTGGGTTTCTTCGCAGGAGCAGTGGAGAGGACAGTGAGGGAAGGGAAGGGACGCCCTCACAGGTAAACCTGAGCAGTCCCATTGCAGCCTTTCCCAGTTCACCTCTGCCTGGAATGGGCTGAGCCAGCAGCACCGTGGCTCCTACCAGCTCTGGTCAGCTGGGAGGCAGCTGCCATCCCCAGCACCCAGGGCAGCCCCAAACCCCTGCACAGCACCTCGGCCTCCCAGAGCATGGATAACAGCCTTTCCTTTGATTTCCTAGGGGAAAAAGAAGAGACGAACACGGGAAAAGCAACAAGATTCCAACTCAGGTAAAGGCGTGTGCACGGTGGCTCTCCCTGGTTTCTGCTCACAGGGGACAGTCCAAAGCAATTGTTGTGTTTTACCGTGTTTTCTTTTATTCTCCTGGGCATAACTAAAGAAATACCCATTTATTATTTTTTTAAGGCATGGCAAATTAACATTTCTGTGACTTTTTCATAGACATGCGTGAATTAGAACATGGCTAGTGTGTGGAAACTGAAAAGATTCGATTTTGGCAAGTGCATAACTTCATATAAACTATCACTAAACTTGATCTATTGGAAACATCTAGGGTGAACGTCCCTATCAGATCTACAGGTGCCATTAGTTAAAGAAGACTCCTCTCAAATGCATCAGCATGGTGTGTGGGATGAAATGCAGTGACAGGATTGAAGATCCCCAATGGGGCTACCCCAAGTTTGGTTTTCATTTCAAAGTAACTTGGAGTTGAAGCAAAGTCGTATGAAAACCCAGTTCCAGCTGCCTCCCTGCACCACACTGCTGGTCAGAAAGGGCCCTTCTGACAGATTTCAGCAGGTCACACACACCCCCATCATCCAGGGCTATTCCTGTGCTGATTTCTGAACTATTGCTGCCCTATCAGGAGTACATAATATCTGTACTAATAAATACCCGTTATAAACCATCAAGAGACTGTCCTTGCCCACTGTGGCATCACATATACGTGAAGTTAGACAGCCTGTTTTTTTCCAGTGTGTCCATTCTGGGATTGCCTATAGAGTCACAAAGAGCTTTTCCCACTCTCCAGCTCACCAGCCCATTACTGTTCATGGCTCTTAGTCACTTCTGGATGAAACTAAGCCAGGTGATAAGCTGTTGGCTTTCTGAGCAACACACTGGTTCTTTCTGCCCTCAGAAATGCTCCCTGGGGAGGGTGCCAGGTCAGCCTGGTGCTCTCCCAGCCTTGCACACGCACACAAAGGCCTGTCACACCTGAGTTGGGGACCCCAAGGTGCACAGCTGGCTGCATCTGGGCAGTTCAGTTGCTGGTTAGGACACGGCACTGTGTGGATTACACATCTGTGCAACCAGAATCCTGCAGCCTGCAATAATTCATAAAGTTCAGATTATCTCATTAATTTAATGAGTCACCAGTGGATGACATCTTTGAATTGTCCATAAAAAGCAATTCCACGACTGTGTCGCAGTAATTCCTTTAGTTTAATTAAGACTGTTGATCTGATTCAGTATCTAGACTAAGGGAATACAAGCTTTTGGGCTCATATGTAGTGTATATATATATATATTTATATGTCCATATACATGTCCTGTTTGTGTGATACAAAAATGATAATGGATTGAAACCAACTGCAGGTCATACACAACAGCCTGAAAGAAGGAGGCTGAATCCAGCACAGGAACGTGCTGTTCCCATCCCAATTACACCACCAGATTAAAACACGATGTGCCTGAACGCAAATAGAGCTTCACCCTAATGAGTCTCATAATTAAAGAGCAAAACTGCAACATTCTAGGAAAGGCCATGGAGAGCAGCTTTTCTGGGAACAGTGGGAGGCAGAGTGGAACAACCTGGGCCTAGGTCTCCTTGTGCTAACTCTGCTTTCAGCTGCTTCTGCACCGTTTCCTCCTCTTTCTTCCGTGCGCAGTCCAAGCTCGCTGGCAGCCCCGTGTAGGGAGCAGGTAAGGATGCGGGCACAGCAGCCAGGTAGTGCCTCTGGGATTTGGCAGCTTTTCCAAACTTAGGAAATTGGAGGAGCCGTGAATTTCCCCGTAACTGCCCACATTTCCCAGAGCTGCTTCCCAAACCTCCTCCTCCTCCAGCTGCCAGCGGTGATCACTGATATTTGCCTAACGATCACTTTTTTCCAGGAGAGGTGGTGCCAGCAGAAAAAAAAATAGGATTATAGTCTATTAGTCGTGTGTTCAAGTGGCTAAAATGATGTTGCCTCTTTTCTTCCTCCTGCTCCTCCTCCTCTTTGTGCCTCTGCCTTGCCCATTCTGGCCGCGCATGCTTCTGTGTTCAGATCCTGCCTCTCCTAAGAAATGCAGAGCTCGCTTTGGCCTCAACCAACAAACGGACTGGTGCGGCCCGTGCAGGTGTGTATCGGCATCTCCTCGCTGCTGGGGTGCTCCTGGGACAGTGGGGGCGGCTCCAGGGTCCCCCCGCTGCTGCCAGGGCTGGGATGTTCTCCGGGCATCCTCAGGAGCTCCTGTCTGAGCTGCCAGGGCCAGGCTGTGCCCTGGGCAGTGCTGGTGTAATGCTGTGTGCGTTCCTCAGCTGGTGGACTTACCTGGCCTTAAAAGCTTATTGCCAGGGTGGAGACCTCTGTGACCCTGCCATGGGGTTTTTGTCCCCCTGTTAGCGATTTCCAATCACATAAATAGCACCCCAGGGCCAGCAGTGAGGAGTTAGTGGGTTGCTTTTTCCTGTTTATACTGAGCTAACCATGTGTTTCAAGATGCAGCTCTTCCTGACCCTTAAATTTTGCAGTACCCACCACGGGTGGGGTGGGACAGCCTCGAGCTGCAAAACCGTGCATAATGCCCTGACCCTCAGGCTTCCAGGGGATGGACATGGCCTGGAGACAGAAAGCTCAGTGCATCAGCCTAGGCGCTGCTTGGCTCAGGGGGGCTGCAAAGGCAGCCAGGCAGAAAAAGCTCCTGGGGGCTTCTGGAGCACAGGAGGCTCCAGCCACAGACACAGGTCTGTGATTCACAGCACATTTTTATAGCAATGTGTTAAGCACTGTAGCAAAAGCTGGGAGTAAAGTATTGCTTGATGTGCTTACTGCAGCTTGAAGTGACCAAAACCACTTAGGGTACCAAATCTGGTCCAGACCTTGCTGCACCCCAAGCTCTAGTCCCTAGGACTAAGCCCCAGGTGAGGTCCCTCCTGCACCTGAGGGTGCCACAACAGCAGCGCTCCCTGCTCACCTTTTACACCCCAGATGGTGACACCAAGCACCATTTTTGGACTGATTAAGAATCTGGACAGAGCTCCCTTAGTATCTCATTACTACCTGAACGTCCATGGGGGCTGTTGGAGACCCTCTCCCTCCTGCAGCCGTGTCGCCTCTGCAGGCAGTTCCCCCACCTTTGCTCTGCCTCTGCTCCAGCTCTGAATTCAGCTTCTCTGCACGGCTTCCCGATTAACACAGGCTGCTGGAGTGCTCCGAGACCTTGGCATGCTCTTCCTGTGCCCCTGTGTGACCACCCCTGGTCAGCCAGAGCTGCTCTGCAATTCCCACTAATGCGTTGCTCCAGGGCTCTGTCCTCCCTGCTCTGGTCACCTGTGGAGAACAGCTTCCCCAGGAGGACTTCAACTCCACAGGAGGGGTTAGCTGGTTCAGAGTGGGTGTTGCTGCTCTAGAGCTTTCACTCTCCTCCCCTACACCCTGGACAAACACTCCAGGGTGCTGTAGTTCCTACAGGGAGAGGGCTAAGTTCCTAAAATGAGGGAGATAAACCCCTTCAGCTGTGTAATATCCACCTCAGCCCAACCCACGGCTGGTCCATTATCAGCAATCTGCAATATCACACCTGCTTTTTGCTCCCCGTTACTTTAAATCAAATCAGAGTCATGTCATCTTAAACAGGTCATTGAAGATCCATCCTGCAGCTCCTCCTGAGATGTCTGTGGTAAGCACAGCTCCTCCTCGGGGTTGTCTGCTCCAGGGAATTGCCACCCATGGCAAATACCCTCGAGTTAAACACTGCATTCAGCCGGGCTGTCGTGTTTGCTATCGCAGTAATTGGGTCAGCCCAGCTCCCCATGGCACTGACAGCAGTAGTAGCACTGCTTGTTCACATCCAGTGTAAGTCATGTTTAATACTGGACCAGTTAATACACACTCTGCCTGCTTTTTCATTAGGGAGATCAAAGAAAGGTGTGTGCCCGCATTAGCGAGTTCTCCATTTGATCTGTTTTCCTCAAATGAGGCAGCCAAGGCAGGGAGCTGGGTGGGAGGAGGATGTTCCTCTACCTGTTATAGCTGTAAAGTCATTAATACCATCTCCAGCAGAGGAATTGTCCCCTTGCTGTTATTAAGGTGACATCTTGAGAGCTCTTTTCTTTGAGAATCTATACCAAGGCGCTCAAGGATCCACAGCAGGTGACATGAGGGATGTGTCACATGGAGAGAAGGAAAACCAGCTCAACAAAGAGTGTGTAAAGACAAGACAGCGTGAGGGACTCACTCTGGACAGCCAGGGCTAGTTAAAACAATCTGGGTGTATGAGGTGACACCTGGAGCTCAGGGCAAATACTGAGCAGGACTGTCAAGGCACGTGGGGGAATCGTGCCCCAAAGCAACTGCAGCAGGAATGATGCGTGACGTGGATTTCTGAGACCCCCAAACCACAACATCCAAACAAGTGGCAAAGCTGAGCGTCCTCTCCAGGACGGTTGAAATGGGATGAGCTTTAAGGTCCCTTCCAACCCAAACCCCGCTGTGGTTCTAAGTACACAAGTCCAGGATGGGAAATGGGCTCTTGGGACCTTCAGATTTTGGGATGAGAACAGCCGGGACTGGTGTGAAGGGCAGTGTGCCCGCAGCGTGTGACCCTGCGTGGGCTCTGTGGGCAGGGGGACCCACGGGGGGCAGTGCTTCGGTCCTGCACTCGTGAGACACTCGCCCCACGCAGCCTCCCACGAGGGGCTGGGGTGGTGAGGAATGACCCCCTGGGTTGAATTTTTCTTACAGTTTGAGGTTTTATTATTATTGTGCTTAGTATTATCATTTATATTATTTATTATTTTATATTGCTTTGGCTTAAATTATGGGTTTGAATTTTTGTTATTATTTTCAATTTTTTTTCTTTTTGTGCTTTTCTCATTTTTATTACTGCCTTTTTTTTTTTTTTAATTCCTGGTTTTATGACCTCCTCCTCCTCTCCCGACTTTGAGGGTACACCCTTTCCCTGCAAACCCTTTTCCTGTGATCCCTTTCCTTATGAACCCCTTTCCCTGCACACCCTTTCCCATCGAACCTTTTCCCTGTGATCCCTTTCCCATCCATCCCTGTCCCTGGATCCCTTTCCCATCCATCCCTTTCCCACCCATCCCTTTCCCTGTGAATGATCCCTTTCCCTGGATCCTTTTCCCATCCATCCCTTTCCCATTCATCCCTTTCCCTGCATCCCTTTCCCATCCATCCCTTTCCCATCCATCCCTTTCCCTAGGAACGATCCCTTTCCCTGGATCCCTTTCCCACCCATCCTTTTCCCTGCATCCCTTTCCCATCCATCCCTTCCCCACCCATCCCTATCCCTGGATCCTTTTCCCATCCATCCCTTTCCCATCCATCCCTTTCCCTAGGAACGATCCCTTTCCCTGGATCCCTTTCNAGGATGACTTGAGGATGATGGAAAACTCAGCTGGTTGGGGTGGTTTGGTTTGCATTTTTTTTTTTGGAGGGGACGGGGGATAAAGGTAGAAAAGCAATTTCCCAAAAAAAAAACAAACCTAAAGTCAAAAATAAGTACTTGCCAAAATTTAAAGTGCTGATGAGTAAACAAGCCTTTTGTCCCTGCCCTGTGCTGCTTTTTTTTTTGTTTTGTTTGGGGTTTTGTTTAGTCGNCGGAGCGCTCTCTCCCCGCTCTTCCAGGAGGAAAAAGAAGTGCATTCGGTACCTACAAGGAGAAGGACGCTGTGCCAGCCCAGTTTCTTCCGATGGAAGTGCTATAGACTCCCCCGGCTCGCCGCCGGACGCGCCCCGCAGCCTGCCCGCCGCNCTTGCTGCTGTAGGTGGTCGGTGCTGTCGATCTAAGCCTGGCTTGCAGTCCCTGCCCTCCCTGCTGCTTGAAAGCGTAGTCCCAGATCTCTCAGAGCCACGACACCACGGAGCTGGAAAAGCTGGAATAGGAGAGCTTTTTAAAAGCCCTTAGGTCTGAAAAGCAAAGGCGGAGATGCCAGCGCTCTGGTCTGACCGGGTCATAGGGAACCGAAATACTCAAACCAGCGAGGTGAATTTTCTAAACAACTTGTTTGAGAGCAGGAAGATGTTGTTTACAGGCAACGGGCCTTTGTGCAGACACGTCCCATCCCGCGGTCATGGAGCACCAGCCAGATGGAGGAGCACGGACCGACCGCGGGAAGGGCTGGTGGTCACTCGGAGCACTGGTCAGGAGCAGGGTCTCGGTCAGGGGCACGGTGTCCCTCGCTGTCAGGGATTTGGACGGCCAGAAGTCCCACCGGGCAGGCTGACCAAAGCCTCAAACATCAGTGTGTTGATTTTGGAGGCCCTGACCTAGAGCAGGGGTGGCCAGCAGCCCTGGCAAGCCGGGCCGTGGGCAAGGACCACACTGGCCCAGGGCTGAGGGTCCTGCTGGCCCATGGGCAGGGACCACACTGGCCCTTTGCAGTGGGGCACAGATGTGCCCAGGGCAGCCCAGCAGACCCTGCTCTTGGCTGCAGACATCCCTCTGCACCCACCCTGGGGAGATCAGAACCCTGTTTTTCATGACTCAGCGTGTAACTTTTTAAAAAAACCTCATTCTAGCTTTTTCTAAACGATTCTCCCTCCACCCCCACGATGATGCCAAATGTTGCTGTGTTCTCTCCAGCTTGAAAATGTTTACCAGTTTCTGGTGTTGTATTTATATTTTGAGTTTGATAAACAAAAAACACTGTGGACAGATTATGATCTCCCTGAACGGAGGTAAATCCCAAATAATTCCAAGTTCTGGATTTACTTCAGGTTTACAGACTTCTCACAGAGACCACAATCTACTCCAGTGCAATTTTTTTCCTGCTTGAAAGAAATATATTCCAGACTGCTGAAGAGAAAAATGATACCACAGAGAGGGAGAGGGGGTCTATTTTTTTCCTATTTGATAGATAGGTTCTGGAGTACTGAATACAAATTATGTAGTAATATTATTGTAGAAGTGCGAGAAATTTAAGATGACCTTTATAATGTACAAAATATTTTTATATTTTTTTCTTAACGCAAAAACACAAACCCTAATTTTTTACATTGGACTAGACTTTTTAAACAAGTTTATGCCTCAAAGATTTAAAAATGTATTAAAAAAAAAAAAAGAAAAGCCAAACCTATTAGTCTGTAGAGCAGCTTTGGGTTTATTCCCTTTATTTAGGTAGTTTTGCTTATAGCAGTGTAGATTTTTTACTTCTGGCTTTAAAGATCTAAACCTGTTGCTTTATTTCTCTCCTGTGTAAATGTAACCAGAAGCACTGACTGAAAGCCACGTGCACAAACCTGACAAGTTCGCAAAGAGTCGTTTCAAAGCTGGAATCATTTTAACCCTTGGAGAAGGAGCATTACCTGATCCAATGCCATGTGCACTCCTGTACTGACTGCACTCAGAGGGTTAAGTACACAGCACTAGATCAATATGCAATCTGCTCATTTTAAATTATTTTAGCAAGCTTAGCCAACAGCATGTTCCAGTGCTGAACAGAGGAACTCAGCAGACTCTTGCCAGATCTGACATGGCCTCTTTAATCACCTGATTTTAAACAATAATAAAAAAACCACGCACACCAAAAAAAAAGGGCTTAAAAAACCCTGGCCATGTCTCAGCTCAGCACGTGTCACTCTGAGAGCCTCTGCTCTACGGTGCTGTACAAGTGTCACCTACGGGAAACACCGCGTTGGACAGAGCAGCCACCGTGGCCCGGCGTGCCCCACTCTGGCTGCACCGCTGGTGCCACTCAGCAGCCAGCCGGTGTTCTGTGGTGGGGTGGAAGATGTAACTTGGCAGCAAAGCAAAGGCGGGTGTAAAGGACAAAGCAGGTGTGTGTAACAGCAGAGGAGACCGAGGGGAAGGCCCTGAGCAGTATTAGGCTGGCTGAGGAGCCCTCACCCATTGCCCGCTCTCGGGGGCTTCCCCCCACTGATTTCAAGGCTCCTCTGGCCCCTCCACAACCCTGAGCAGCAAAAAGGCCCCTCTGCATTGGAGCCTCCTCTGGCCACGGTTATTCCTGTGGGATCTCCTCGGCGAAAGGGAGCCCTCCCCTCTGCGGGAGCCTTTCCCCTGCCAAGGGGCACGGAGGCATTTCCAGAGCCGGAGCACTGACACCCACTCCCACCCGTGCTCTGCTCTGTACATACAGGCTACAGCCCGGCCTCACCCGCAGGATAAACTCAGAACATCCACTTGTCATATACCCTAATCAGTTTATACTGGGGTAACCGAAAATTTACTTATTTTTATTCCAAAACACAGAAATGGGATCTTGGAGCTGCCACTGTCCAAGACAAAACAGCATGACAGACTTCTGTTCCACGCCCCGTGGCTGATAACTGATGCCAAAACAAAGTTACTTTTATTAATACCAAAAAAAAAGTATCTTTAGAACTGCTCTATGAAGTGTTGCTATTTTGTGTTACTGTTCTTTTTTAATAGAAGGAAAACTTTGCCCTTACATTTTTATCTCAACAAGAATTTTTTTTTTTAGTTATTTTACAGCAATTTTAACTCTTCCTGAAATACGCATTTGAATTCCTGAATTCAGTTTGAATGTAAAAGTCATGGAAGTACCACTTCATTAAACCAAGTGAAACCACTGTATGTATGTAGCAGGGATAAATGTTTTGCAGCTGTACTTTCATTTGTCCAATGACCATCCATCATTTGTTGTAATTTTTTTACTTCACTGAGTTTGTATTTTTTGGCTTTTATGTTCAAAATATGTTTATAGCTTTATAAATAAAGTAATTGCCAGACTGGCTGTTCAAAAGAGGCCACTGGAAGTTATAATCCTATCAAACTCTCAAGGAACTTTCTTAGCATTCAAGAGAATTCCTGCTTGCATTTTTTTATCTTCAGCATTTGTGTGTATGAATAGTTTTTAGAATAACTACCAAGTCTTCAATGGGCAAGACTGAAATGGTAAAGCAAAAGAAGAAATACCTTCTACAACCCCTACAGACACCCAGCCTTCCCTCTCCCTACCCCCACACTTAATCCCTTCAGCCAAGGGATCATGCCATGACTTTTTTTTAAGTTAAGGAAGCACCATACAAGTTAAACAGCAACAGAAAGTTCCACAGTGGGAAACCAGAGTCTTTCCCTTTTGGGAATTTCAGAGTTGCCAGCCGGTGTCTGTTGGAGCAGCAGGCAGGGAGCAGGGAATGCAGGGAGCAGCCACATGGCAGCCCAGGCTGTCTCAGCACCTCCTCAGTGTCCTTCTCTACAGCACAGCACTTATGTCACTGGAGTGGGTGAGGCAACTGAGAGATTTAAAAACCCCACAAAGTTCTCCTGCTGCCATCCAGGCCAGGCAGCTACAGAATGTGAGTCTGGCTTCAGCCTGAGTCACTACTACAGAGGAATTTCAATTAGAGAAAATAAGCAGTATGGAATCCTAATTACCAAGACTCCTGAGAGCACTAAAAACCTGTCAAAGCTACATAATGCCTTGACACAGAGCAGCCCTATCCCGCACCTCCACAGCTGCCTCAGTGTCAACAGCCACATGTCACAGCCTGGAGCTTCAGCAGAGGCTCCACCAGTGCAGTGTTTGACCACCACGGGCTGGGCTGCAGGCCAGCTGCTCTAAGAACTGGCAAGTTTTATCACAGGTGTGGTTATGGCACAGCAAACAAAGAAGGAGCAATGCCATGAGGAAGACAAGCTGTCTCTCCCTCATCCTTCCAACCCTCGTGCGAGGCGGTGGCTGCTGACAGACACAGACACTGGTCCCATGACAAGCACCTGGAGGAATTCATACCGGTTCCTACAAACACAGTGACAGCACTGGCTTCTGTATGAGCCACACAGCACTTTGAGGGGGAGCCAGTGTATTCAGGAACTCTACGCACACAGATTGATGTATTCCTTGTAAGAATCCAGGATGAACTGAGTTTTCAGCTACAAGCGCAGCCACAGAAATGTCATCTGAAGATTCTGCTCTTTCAGCACTTCCAAACTGAGGTGAATTGCTCGCAATACAGGTTGCTGGAAAGGCTTCAGCACATCCAGGAACAGCAGGGGAGTATCTTCTGCCCCCCAACAATATCTAATGCACCCCTGTAAGATGCACAGCAGCACAAGGGCAGGCACAGCCACCTCAGGAGGAAGCAGATGTGAGCAGCAGCTGCACCCAAAGCAGGGGTTTGAATGCTGCTATAGAGAAAGTTATTAATGCTTTCAAAAGGTTGCAAAGACTACCTAAAAGTTAGTAAGCACCAAAAAAATATATCCATCTGGGTATTTAACCATCACCCAAATTCATTTGAAAGCTGCCCACTGTGTCTTGCATTAGTCATTTAACAAAATCTCCATCTTTTACTCCAATTAACCACTGCCTCGTTACTGAGTATACAAGTAACAGCACCAAATGACAGACTGTCTAGTTCCCAATAACTAGAACCATTTGCAAACAAAAGTTTAAAAGCCCTTTATTAATTCAGAAGTGAAACACCGATATTTAAAGTGAGATAAGTATGTTTATTAAGGTTCATTCTACTCTAAGGTTTATACAGAGAATGGAATGCAATACAAGCTAAGAGCACACCTCAAAGATCTACCACACAACCATCCCCTACTCCCTATAAGGGAACTGTAAAAAAAAAAAGAAAATAAAAATCAGAAAACCAGTTACTGTTTAACTAGTTGCAAGTGGCTTTGTCCAAAGAAGTTAAGCTTGATATTGCATTAGCTTTGTATGCAATAATTAAGTCTCTACAAGCTGAAGTATCACAGACAGAGGCATAAGATTTCCTGTGGACACATGAAACCATGTTTTCAAGAGCTACATCACAAGGGTTCTTTAAAATTGCCTAAAAACCAGCCACTAATGGCATGCACAGGTCAATAATATTAACTTTGGTAATGTCAGTCATTTTTGGTCAAATCTGGGTTCCACTTTTAACAGTAACATGTATAAAAACACACCCATCCTGTGCATAAAGCAACACACTTTATTTGCTACCAGCTAGAGGCAGGTCTTCGAGACACGGCTGAAGTAGTCAAATTTAACTCTCAGGAGCTTGCTTAGGTCTAGATCACATTTTCACTAGTCTATAAGGCAAGACTAACAGGACAAGCAAGTGGTCAAATATTTAATTATTTTTTTCAAATGCAGGACAAGAACCATCTTGAAAATTATATAGCTTTAAGTAACACCAATTTTTTCCACAATGTTTTTGGAAGAAATTCAGTAATTTTTTTACATTACCTAGTTCCCCAAGACACATTCTAGTTTTTCTTTCTGAAGCTATCAATACCCTGTAAATACAAGTGTTTTGCTCTCCTTGAGGAAGAAGTCATAGGTGTTTTTATTTACAACAGAGTCAATCCTTCGCACTGTAACTGGACTTGAACAGTTTAAAAGTGTAATAAAAATGATAACCTTAAGTGCTACTTCCCGTACAGAATCCACACTTAATTTTTATTCTTTGCAAAGTAAAAAGACATCCAATTACACTAGTAAAAACTCAGATTTAGATTTGTACTCAAAAAATCACTACACATGCAAAGGGAACAATATCCTGCTAACACAACTTCATTTGCTGCTGCATTTGTCTAATATTAACAATTATGAACAGGGCAGTGCAACTAGTATTTGGAACAATCCTTACAGTGTTCGAGTGTCAGGCACAATACTTCACTTCTCTTCACACCACTGGTTCTCTTTGCGTACCTGAAAGAGCAGTTTCACCATTAATATGTTGCAATGAACTTCCAAGAGTTGGCTGCAAACTCCCTTAAGCATTCAGGATTATTTCCAGCAGGGAGGCAGAAACTTGGAGCAGCTTTAACTTTGCATGCAGGGTTTGCAATTGGGAAGTCAGTCTTCCAAACTGACCTTTTCAGAAATATAAGCCAAGAAACTTATTTCTCACGCCTAGATTTGGGCAAAACTGAAATTTTTTTCTCTAAGTAAAGCCAATGGATTAACTTAGATTTAAGTTGCTTGTTTCATGACACAGCACCGAAGGCAAACCCAAGAGTACAACTCACTGCCTTTGTATTTAACCAAGGAATCTTGTTCTGCTCTTTGTCAACTCTGCCATTTTGCAGTTGGTTTGCTGTTCGAGTTTTAAGATCAATCAGTTTATTACTTAGGGATGAGAACCCAAACTCTTACCTTTCCAGCCACACCCAGCAATGTATCTTCAGCACTCCCACTACAGCTCCAAACCAGCAAACTAAGGCTGCCACAACCAATCCTACCTGCTTTCTCACCAGAGACACTGGGGGCTAGAACATCAATATGCTCCATTCTGACCTTTTCAGGTAATGGGCTGCAAGTGCAGTAGACACCAAAAAGATTTTTTTTTTACTAGTAGCAACCCAATTGTAAGGACTTGATGCATTAGTTTATATTTATTAACAAGCCAGTTGCATCACACGTTAAGTTCTGAAGCACCACACAGTAATCCAGCACAAAAAGCCAGCTAAATGATAATTAAACCCAGATCAAGTACCTGTGCTTCTTCCTCTTCAGTGAAGTCATTCTTAATATTGAATGTCTTGCGAATTTCTTCTGGAGTTTTTCCCTTGATCATGTTTGCAACTGTCTTGCATGTGACATCAAGCAAACCTTTGATGTCCAAGTAATTTGCAGCCTGTAGAAGAGGTTCCACACTTAAAGCCTCCATATCAATATTCTGCTTCTGTAGATGTACTACCAAAGTTATGCTTACATTGGAATTCTAGAATACTTTAACTGCAAACACATCATCTCCACTTTGAGAAGCTTCTAGCTAGAACCTTCAAGTGACAGTACCCAAAACTTGTTTGCCACACAGAAGGGAAAGTCATTTGTACCATGAAAAACACACACCCCTGCTCCTCCTTTTGCAAATAACTTTCAGAAGTCTGGAAACATCCGAGATCCTCAGTGCTGCAGTACTGTTAATTAGCCAAGGCAGGTAATGTTGGCTCACAGGACAAATTTGAATAGTCAAATTTCTATTTTAATTTGTATGCAGATCTCCAGAACTCCATTAGTAGAAAGAAGCCTCAAGAGGCACAAGGATAAAAGAGGGCAATATTCAGAAAAGTAAACTGATTGATAAATTAGTATAGATTAATGCCAGAACCACTTTCCCTCCCCACATCCCCCCTGCCAATGAAGAAGTTATTCAAGAAGTACAAAGGCTCTGTTTCTCAAGTGCACTAACAGAGCTCACCTCACAGGCACAGCCTTTGCACTTTTCACCATACTCACCAGGATAAGTTCAAAAAGGGTTCCCTGGTCTACTTTCAGAAACTCTTGATCCCACACAGGGATGTCATCTGTTCTTTTTTCTTTGTTCTCATCATCCTCAGGAGGAGGTGGATCATCCTTGTGATGGGTGCACCACTGAATCACCTAATTATGGTTTTGATATTAAAGTTTTATCCAAGTGATTCTCCCATTAGGCCCCAACTATAACTTAACTTCATTTTGAAAGAAATGTACGTTTTTCTCTAGATTAATATTAGAATCATGTATAAACATGCTCAAATCCCTGATATTTTCATTTTAGAACAACTGATCCCCAATCCCAGATGACAACAGCCTTCAGGAATCCCAACTGAGTTAGCAGCACATTAATTACTTAATCTGAAAAGCCAGCTGCTGGTGCTATGAAGTTATTACACCCCGTGCTAACAAACAGCACTGTGCAAAGGAAGCCTAAACCTCATTTTGCACAAACATAATTTTTATTAAGCAGAAAACTGCACAGGGGAAGAGTGCAGTGGTAACAGGCACCAGCAGGTCATGCTCACCCCAGTACAAAGTTCACCTGGCAAGTTTGCCTTTAAAAGAAAAAACCAAACAACACTAGCTTGGGAACGTGCAATCTCATCACCCAGACAATCAAAAGGAGCAGGGATACACAGCAAGCAAAATCCTGTTCCATTTCACCAACCTGAGAGACTTCACAAGTGTGAAGTTACTTTTGTTTCTGTTCACTGAGAAAGAATTCCTAACCCTGTATTTAACCCAAAACACAACAGTCCAGGGCTCATTTTGACACCACACTTCCTATTTCAAAGCAAAAAGCATCTCAGACAACACCACACTATTCCACTTTTCTCACATGACCCCATTAGCATGGTGTGGCAGTGACTTTAACACCACCAGGTGCACACAGTGTCCCTTAGGCACTGTCACTGCTGGTTACCCTCACCCCTGCCTGGCCTTAATCCTCTCTGGACATTTGCATCTCCTGAACAGCCTCTCAGTTCACAGAATCCAGTTAAAACCAGTGCTTTAGCACCGTGAACTGCCAGTGTGCACAGATGACCAGCACCCCTCCGGCAGCCCACGAAGCCTGTCTGGTCTCCAGAAGGTCCCCCCTGTAGGTCCCCTCTTTTACCTCCTGCCAGCCTCACCCCACTGCCCAGATATCCCAGATGCCCATGTCCATGCACCTGGATTTGGTTAAGCTTGTAGCTAGCACACAAAAAGTAATTTTTATCTAATTGTTCACAATACTCAACTCCCAAGATGAATTTCACATTTCATTACTGCCACACAGCACAGCCACTTCCAGCATCTTACCTTTTTTAAGATCGCTGCATTAACATTTGGAAGAGGGACTGGGTCATCATCACCTTCATCATCCATTCCCAAATCTAAAAATGAAAAGATGACTCAGCAACTGGCAGACAGAACCATTTATTGAACTGGAATGCTTCACCAATTCTCCGCTGTTTTAACAACACTGAGGCTGAATGATTGGTCACAAAGGATCCCCAAACTGTGGAGTCAGGAGCCTTTAGAAAGCTTTGTGGAGCTATGGCTGCATTTATACATCCTAGGTTATACCAGGATTAAGCTGAGGGGCTAATAAAGCTGCCTCATCACAAGAGAGCATCAACAAACCATCACCTATAAGCAGTCAGATACTTGTTAGAACAGAACTTGCTAGTTCAGTGTTCTGAGAATAGGGCATGTGGAACAACCTGACAAATATTTATCTCAAGTTTAGTCAACCCTGCTTGACTTGTCACCATCACCTCCAAACCACCAATTTCACCCATTCTCAGCAAATTGGTACTTCATTGGTGGTCCCATGATGCCCAGCACAACCCAACTTTTCAGCTCTGCCCCTCTCAGCTGCAGCACCCAACACACAAAACATTCACCGGTGTTTAACCACCTGTACTGAAAATGCATTCCCCCTGGACCAGGACTGGTTCTCCCCCAGGTTAGCAGAGGCAGGTTTAAGGCACCCAGCTTACACATTTCCCATGTTTATCTTCCCCCCACCTGAGTGTCACTGAACACCAGCAGTGACACAGCTCCTGCAGGAGAAAACTGAGAGGAATTGTGTCCCTAATGCATTCCATTTCCTGCTCATGCTGCCAGTCATGTCCAGCAGCATCTCATTAGCAGAACCAAAGTGTTCAATGCCTCATGTATCTCAACCTTACTTTTACAGTTCTTACAAGGTGCCACAACCGCAGATTTGTAGCCAAGAACAAGTTTTTAACTACATCTACAGAAATGATTCTTCTTCCTAAGTTAATTCATGAATACATCCACAAACTTGCAAAAAGCCCCAGCAAACAATGAGGATTTGCACTGGAGGGATTAGACACAGCTTGCTCTGTGTCCCAGCCATCTGGCAGATTTCCCCTCCCCCGCCACGAGTTCTTTTGTTTCAAATTTATGTCAGCAGGAGATCAGAACTAAGTATTTATCCCAAATAATTTAACTGCATCCACAAGCTCACAATATAGGTTTCACTTCAGCTCTTTACTGCGTTATTTATGACCTCCCACTCCATTTAAGTGATATTTACATTCCAAGATTGGTTTGTGTGATTAAATAAACTGAAGTGTTTTAATATTATTAATGTTCTGTTTGCTTAGCTTGCACAAAACCGTAGGCAAGGCAGTGGGGTGCTTATATTTTACTAGCATCCCTGTAAGTGCTCTTAACAAGAGCTTTTTGTGAGAGCACATCCACCCAAAACAGCTTCAGCTACAACAGCAACTGCTCCAGCTGTTTGGCAGGAGATTGCAAGCTGCTCCATAGGCCTGAGAATCCTTTCCCAGCAGAGCACCACTTTGTCCCTCTGGTCACAATTCCTGTTCAAGAGGCTTCCCTGTACACACTCTCTGCCCACAGTGACCCTCAGGGTCTCCCACTTACCTTCCAGCATAGTCTTTATAGTCACAGACTGCTTGGCAATTTCAACATCAACTTCGAAGATTTCTCCATCTGAACTCTGCAGTTTAATTGAAGGCATCTACAAGAGAACTTGACAGTTATCCCCACACAATATTTAGCAGATGCTACAAGTTTAGCTGACTCTAAGATGTACATCACCTTTATTGTCTACATTGCTCCTTCCCAACAGCCACTTAAAGCACACTTGGATCATTCACTGCTTGAATCAACAGCCCTAAACTCATTAACCCTCATGATTAAGAAACAAGGAATAATCAAAGGCTAACACTAATTTTGGAGCTTTTTTCTTCATTTGAAAGCATAAAATACACAGAATTTATAGTCAGAGTGTTTGTAATTTATTTTTTAACAGTGCAACACTAGAGCTATTTTCTCTTGAATTATTTTTCAACACTTCCAAACACCACTCATCTTCAAATCCAAACAACTGCTACTCACTTTGACTGCTCAAATGATGTCAGATCTCAGAAGCAGTTTCAATTGATAACCTCTGGAACAGAATCACAACATTGAGGTTGGAAGGAATGCCTCTAGACAGAGTCTAGTCCAGCCTCCCTTGCTCCAAACAGAGTTAAACAAATCAGGTAACTCAGGATCAAAGGCTTTCCTTCCCAAGAGTGTTTGGTTTTCTCAGGAGATTAAAAAGCGATACACTCCTAGGAGGAAGGCTTTCAGCACTCACTGCTGCTCTTGCAAAGCAGGAAGTTACAGCAGCGCTTTGTTAGCATCTGACATGACCGTGCATTTTAACAAAGTTTCTCAAACAAACTGTAGCAATACCTACAATAAAAAGAGGCAGCAGGCTTCAAAGATGTCATGAGCAGAAACACACACTTTACAGCAAAATACCTTTCCAGATATTTAGCAACTCAAACCCAGAAGTACAACATGGAGGTTACAGCTTCTGCCTGACACTACACATGCAGACTGTGTGGGCATCACTGCGCTTCAGCCAACTGAAGGACACAATAAACACAACTCTCTGACCACAGAAATTTTACAAGTCGGTTCTCAACCAGCTAGTAGGATGCGTTGTTTTAAGTTCCTTTCCTTTGTTAGCAGCAAACCATTGCAACAGCTTCACTTTTTTCCTGGAGTTACCTGCCTCAAGATCACTGAAGCGTGTGCTTGTACAGCCTGAAAGGCCCTGTGAACAGCTCTGGGAACAAAGAATTTCAAATCAATCTCAATTCACTTCCCAGTGTTCTTCCCTCACCAACCTCACGAGCTTTGCACACTGGTTCCTGGCAGTGGCACTCGAACTACCAGCAGGGAATTGGCTGGAGCCCTTGCAGCAAACTCGCATTACCCCTTTTTGAAAGCTCATCAGCCTGGCTGAGCCTGACAGTGCTGCTGCAAACCCAGGCCAAGGGAGGCTCGGCCAACACACGTTATTAAGCAGCTCACACCAGCCTCGAGCCCTCATTGCTTTAATTTCCACTTGGCAGCAAGCAGCCAGTTAATGTTTACACAGCAATGAAACCCTATATGACAGTGCTACTGCTAATTAAGATGGGTGTTCTGGAGGGATACAGTCATGATTGCTCCAAAGTTACAAATATATATATACACACACACACATCACATAAAAATAAAACACGGATTAAAACGCAGTCCTGGCTTGGCAGTTTGAGTGATGCTCTGGGAAAGAAGTGCTGTGGGCACACGTTTCGAACGCGATGCATCTGTTCCTGCAGTGGCTGCCTGGGAGCACTCCAGAACAAGCCCAGCCTCCCGAGCCCCGCTTACATAACCCTGCCGGGCCGGGGCTGTGCACGGAGCCCCCCGTGCCGCGCCTCTGGGCACTGCCGAGCGCCTCGAACACGGGGCACGGAGCTAACCCGCCGCCTTATCCCGAACTCCGTCGTTTTCGTGCCGCAGAGCTCAGCGCCCCAGAACGAGCGCACAGGAGGGGCTGCGGGAGCCGCGGCGGTGCCGGGCACGGGGTGACTAAGCACCCGAGCCCCGCGGCTTTACTCACGGCCCGGGGGCCGCTCATTTACACACACAGCCCCCGCACCTGCGGCCTCCCCGCGCCCACCGGGGGCTCCAGCGCCGCAGGGCCCGGCCGGGCCGCACCGACC
>VWZF01004021.1:1105631-1125612 GCA_013396755.1 Sclerurus mexicanus
GGGGGGGGGAGAAGACTAAAAATAGAAACACCTACCTCAAACCTATTTGCAGCACCTACTTGCTAACCTCATCCTCCCTCCACCTCCACATAATTAAACAGGGATTTTTGTAGCAGCTGTGCCCTGGCACCCTCTGGAAGGATGCGGACCGTTCCAGAGCAGGCGGGCAGTGCCACGCGGTGGCGCCGGGGCTCGCTCCGGGATGCGCTCCCAGAAAGAGCATTCCAAGAACAACGGGCCAGGGGAAAGCTGCTGTACGCGGCCCTAAGAACGACCTTGCCTGGTAACCCATAAAATTGGGGATATCCTTGATATAAGCACGAAGGGAAGGGCACGCGGTTGGCTCTTCAGGGCTGCCGGGCACTGGTGTCGAACCCCGGGGCAGTTCAAAGTCCAAAAAGCAGATTCTGGGCTGGGTCTGACGCCACTGATGATAACGAGCGGTTGCTTTGAGGTTTCAAAGTCCATGGGAATAAATATAGCGTGTTTCAGAAGTCAGGCCAATTAAAAGCATTTTTAAAAGAGATTCCAGGGGGAAAGGGACAGTGCAGTAACATTTTGAGATGGCTGAGCTGGAGCTGGATGAATTCATGAGCAGACAAAGAGAGAAGGCATCAGCAGCCTGTCTGTGTGTCCCCCAGGAGCTGTGCCCCCCCCGCTCCGGGCACCCCACCCCAGCAGCAGCCGGCAGACTCCTCCTCCCCGAGGACAAAGGCGGCGCTGCCAGAGGAGCAGAGCTGCCTGCAAAGTGGGTCAAGCGTGGAATGGAACACCACGGGATCCTCCCAGACAGGGCTCCTCCGGGGCCCCCCCTTTTTCCTTACACAACAAGGCAGAGAGCAGCGGTCAGTGCCCCCTCCTGCACCGACTGCGATAAAGGGTTTTCCCAGCAAGGTTTATGGTTAGGCTGGGGGGTGGGTGTTTGGTTTTTTTCCAAACTCCTGAAAAATAAAGCTCTTGGGAGCCAGGCTAAAGCCTCTCAGCCCAATCAATGGTGCAATTAGCAGTGTAAACAGTACACTCCCTCTTTGACAGTTCAGCACTTTCGGTTTTAAATGCATAACCCAGAAAACGGCTTATAGATTTAATGAAACAATAATTAAAGCAAAACCCCCAAGCAGCTAACCTCCAAAAACCCAGATGTGGTCGGGGGACACCTGATGAGGAAGATGGTACACGGAAGTCAAGAAACCAAACAGCAAAGGTTTAGTCTGATTTATACAACCTTGTGCAATGACACGAGTAGCTGCAAAATGGGAGTTTTCTCCTCACACTCACTTTCCTGCACGTTTTCCTCCAGGATGCTCCATAACCAGCCCCATGTACTATTAGCAGCTAATGTTTTATACACCAGCAGAAATCAGTTTGATCTCCATTCCAAAGCAGTTCTGTTCACCAGCGAGTAATTAAGAGATTGGTAGTTCAACTCATTTCAGGGAATAAAGCTTTTAAACTGCAGCACAGGTTTTAAGAGGCTGAAACATGCAGCACTGCTTAATTTCAGACCAAAAGTGTTGTTTCAGCCTTTTTTTCCTGTCCACATGCCAAAGCACTCTGGTCCCTTGCTCAAGAGAGCAGCCTGCCTTTATTCCCATCCAAAAAGGAGCACAGCCAAATGAATGAGAGCACCAAAATAACTTTTTGTAAAACCACAGAAGGCTGACTCATGAACTGCTGACTCTGCAGGGCTTTGTTGGTGTGTTCACGGGTACTGAAAGATTTCTACAGAGGCCAGTGTGATTTTTGCTTGGCTCTTTACCTGTTTCCAGCCTTCCCCTGGAGCCTGCAGAGCACCAATACTCCGTGTTGTGACTGCTGTAGCACACAGAAGGCAACCCATGCCTTCCACAGGGCTTCAAAAAGGATTGCTTGCAGACATTTTGCTCCAAAATTCAAGCTTGTGAAAACCAGGTACATGGTTGCAAAGACACATGGAACACTAAAAAGCCACTTCTCTCATGTAAAATTTGCTTTATCCTGCCCAACAATCCCTAAAACACATCTCAAATTTCCATTGGTGTTCAGCATCCAGAAAAAACATGCAGCAATTGAAGTGATAAATGAGTGTGTGACAGGAGCAAAAGAAGGTGGTGAGTGGAGCCACACCTTCAAACTCATTCACCTTGGAGCAGTTTATTTGAAATTCAAAATTGTGATCACACTTGCCTCTTCTTACAGATCATTTATCCTGAATGAACATTTATCCTTCAGCCCCCTCCTGAGGTCATAGCTCCCCCAACAGCAGGAACTGCACTTCAGTATTACTACAGAAACAAAGGGGTGAGGGGGAAAACCAGAGGAATGTGGTTATTGAAGTATGAAAAAAGGCCCAAAATGAACCCAGCACTTCCATCACATGGTTGGTTTTGTCTTGTACAGGAGGACATTATTTAAGATTCAGGCTGAATTTTTAGATTGTCAAAGACTTTGTCCCAGGCTCTTGACACACAATTACTTTATGAAAATGACTAAGTGTTTCAGTTGCCTCCTATAAAAACAAAGAAACTGCCCTCCCATGGAACATGAAAGCATGGATTGGCAGGTATTGGCAGCTCTCAGTTTTTCTCTATTTCCAGATGGGTTGCTGACAGTAACCAGACTGAGACAGAGGCAAGCAGAATGTCAGAGCTTTCATCAGTGGGATCTCCCCTCACCTTTCTCACACGGCAGAATTTGTTCTGATACCATCCAGACACGTGGTAGTGCTCTGTCTGTCTTCCCTCTCTCAGGCATCCAGTACCTTTCCAGGGTATGATCTGAAGACCTAAACCGGTACCACTGCCCAAGCACTCGGAGCAGGGATACTGAGCCTGTGTGAAGAAGTGTCAGCAGCTGGAAACAATCGGACACGGGCACAAGGAGAGTCACAGGCACAGGTTACCTTGGACAAACATCCATCTAGAGAGGCAGCTCAGCCAGACAGAGAAGGGCCCGCAGTGGTGGCAGCAGCCAGCCCCGATCCTCAGGGATCTGTGGAGAGCAGGCCAGGAGCAGAGGGAACAAAGCACAGCATGGGAAGAAGCAGAACAAAGGTGTAGAAAGAGGGTGATGGGGGAAAGAAACCTGGCAAATCTATACACTTCAAACCTGTCTCATCTTTTCTTTCAAAAACAAACTTAAGTGTTTTCCTGTGTAGGGGTGGTTTCATCTCTT
This sequence comes from Sclerurus mexicanus, assembly GCA_013396755.1. NCBI lineage: Eukaryota > Metazoa > Chordata > Aves > Passeriformes > Furnariidae > Sclerurus > Sclerurus mexicanus. Next base: position 1,108,785 of record VWZF01004021.1, read on the forward strand.
TTGATTTCATAGCCCCTTAGTTCAGGACATGCCTCCACCAGTGCAGGGCGCTCACTTCCATCTCATCCGGCCAAATGCCTTAAGTAAAACACAACAGAGGAAACTCAAAACCCTCCCTTCTCTGTCCACCAGGATTCTCCTGCCTCTATCCAAGTTCTGAGAAAGAAGAAAAAGGAGGAAGTCTTTAAAGTGGTTCATAGTAAAGTGTCATTTCATTCTTGACTGCCTTCTGACAATCTAAACCCCAATGTCAGCCCTCCCCCGTAAGAGCTGGGTGTAGCATTCCTGCTTAAACACTGAATTACCACAACATGGGATTTCCACCTACTCCTATTTTGCATTTCTTGGAATTGTCAGTCTTGGTAGTGACAGAGGCAACATCACCACTGATCTCCAAAACAAGGACGAACTCTAATCCTGCTCATTTCTTTGCGGACAGTGTCCTCAGAGGCTGAAGGGAAGGAAGCTTTGCTCAGGTGAACTAATCAATCAGCTACCAATAAATCAAACACCAGTTATTTATATTTGAAGTTTTCCTTCTCCTCTTGAATCTTCCAAACATTACTTTTAGCTGGTTAGTACTCCAGCAGGGCAACCACTTTTTATTCACAATGTGGTTTTCTCAATGGAATCTTCACACAGACCGTCACAGCATAATTTGGGGAAAGCACAAAAACTGGAATGACTCCAACATTGTCCATGGACTTTACTAACAAGCACTTGGATTTGTGCACAGAAACTGAAGCAAGGAAGGGACTGAGAGCACATGAGTCACGCCAATTAAAGTAACAAGGGAAACAGAAAACAGGGCAAAGTCATTCCTCTTGAAGGAATGGTGTCAATGAAAGCACAAAGTTCCGGCTACACAAACACAGAACGGCAAGCGACAGGAATGGAACGTGAACTGCTCTCTGCGGCAAAGGATTATTTTTTAATAGTGATCAAAGCCAAAGCTCCCAATATACTAAAAAAAAGCCACTTCAGATGCACTTATTTTTAGCATGCACTTCTTCCTGTAAGAGATCAAACTGCAGGAGAGGGAGCTCCCCAGAAGCCATTTGGAACCCAACCTATGGGACAAGGCTGAAACTTTGCTGAAGGGAAAGCAACCACCACCCGAGCCTTTCTGAAAGGAGATAAAGTCACACTGAAATGCAGCACCTTTTTTGCAAATCGCAGAATTAAGTGATCCTCCAGCTTTTCAGAAAAGCAAGAAAGCCCCAAAAAGCATGTCTAAGACCAGGCCTCCAGGTGAGTAGGAAATTTGCAACTCACTCTTAGAAGCAAGCAGTGTAGAAAACAAGCCTCCGCGTTATTGCACAATCTACACTGTGCCCAAAAACTTGAAGGTCGCAAACAATATGACTATTAAGAGTCCTCTGTGAAGCCAAAGCCCAGTATGTCTTTTAGACATGCCCAGAAGTTTCAAGCACAAGTCTTACAGCGTAAAATTTGAATTCCTGTTTTGCACAAAATCATCAAATTGGGATTCAAATTTTGAAACAAGTTTGTGGAAAGGAAATATTTAAACAGAAGTTAACATAAACCACATACCACTGTTTTTCAGAAGAGAAGCTTGGGCAATACGCGTAGTACTAAACTTCAGTTGTTTCCTTTAATATTTAGAAAACCGGTTTTATTCTTAGTTTTTCAGCAAAATTATTTTAAGTATTAGCACCTACATTGTAAATGACTCAAACTTAGAATTACACTTGAAAAAAAGTCACACAATCAATTAAGTGATCCTATATTCTTCCATTTTTGAGTATTTCAGTAGAGCACCAAGAGGGAAAGAGCAACATGTGAGTAACCGGTGAGGTGTTCTCAGCTGGGAGACACAGGCCCAGGCACCTCCCTGGGACAGGATTCAGAAGGTCAGAGTTTTCCAGCACACTCCAGATCACCTCAGTTTTAGTTACTTAAGGTGGAAATTTCTATGCAAGTTTATAAAGCCCATCCAGCTACATGTTAGTTTATTAAACCACAGTTGACCTGAGATGCAATTAGGATTTTGACATTTTTCCATACTTAGTTCACAAGTTTATTATGAAAAACACTGCAGCTCTGTCCTGCAGTAACATTGTTTTACAGAAAAAAACAGTTCTGTTCAAAGTAATTCACTATCCTTGGACAATTACAAGGGACAATATGGTAGGGCAGAGTGGAAAAGGGAACTGAGTGCAGACAAAAAAAAAAATCAATACAATTAAATTAAACAGTATTCCCTGAAAATAAAACAAACAAACAGTTTCAGAACAAATATGAGGCCTTGGTACTTATTTTAAAAATGTTCTTTAAGCTTCAATGATTGTTTGCTGCTACCCTTATCTACAGTCATGCTGAATAAAGCTATAGCTAAATGGAAAGTTAAATGTATTCACGAGGTGTTAATGTCTACATCTTATTATTTGCAGTCTCTCAGAGAAAGCAAAAGTAACTACAAATAGCGCTATGCCAGAAACTGGTTTCTTGACCAACAATGTTGCTTCAGCATGCAATGAACTGGTTCATTCTAAAGTGGTCACAGTTGTTGACGACAAGAGGCTTTGTATTTGAATATGGCACGTCTTTTGGTCCATGTGAAAACAAAGTTTGAATGTTAAATATTTTCTGACACTTTGGAGTTACTGTTGCTCTTCCCGTTTCCTTTAGGTCAACATATGGTTCATGGCAATACTGTACAGGTCTAAAATCTCTTTACAGGAAGTAGTCTGGGGTGCGGCGGGTCACGTGCGGCTCCCCTCTGCGCGGCGCCGGGTCGAACTGCAAACTGAGAGACACAGCAGTGAGGACACCAGAGGCCATGTTACACCCAGGTACCTTCTGTCCCTGAACTACAGGAGCAGTGGTTTCACACAGCTAAGTCTTTTCAAGTTTTATCAACCAACTGAAGTATTCTAGAAGTGCTCAACCTCTTCCACCCCTTCTGTTAGGACATACTTACAACCTCCACATTTTACATTGCTCTTACTATGAAGGTCTGGAGAGAAATTAATTTTTGCTTTAAAACTCAAACTGGTTGAACTAATAGGTATTTAGAAAGCTAAAGTCTCCAGTGATTGTCAAAGAGGTCAGTTTACACAATGCTTTTGCCTCATTTACTAATGAAGTTGCTGCTGTGGTAGTTAATTAGAAACCTCGTTTAAAAAGCTAACATCCCAACATCTGAAGAATTCAAAGATTCTAAAAGTCTCTTGCCCCAGACCGACAGGAGGACTTTACCTCAGATGTGACAGGCTACTCCTGCTCTCAAATCACATACCTCCATAGTAATTCATTATAATTCATTACACTCCAACTAGTTACACAAAAAAATGAGGAGTCTCACTTTAATCTGACAGAGATGATCTCAACAACTGTCCCAGATATTTGACTCCAGGACTTTAAATGTAACTAACTCAACAATTCCACTCACTCCACCTCCAGAAAGCATACAGGGGGAAGAAACCCTCCTACCTTAACACAATAATTAAATGGTATCTCGCTACAACAACTATCTTAAACCCATGGGCAACAAAATCCTTATTTTCAAATATACTTACAAGGAGTATTTTAGAGTATCATCAAGTTCCATAATTGCAGCCTGGTTGCCACAACGGTAACAATAGTTTGGAGCACTGAAAATTGTTACTACATTCCGGTCATGGCACCAGTTATACCCCTGGAGAGGAAGGAAAAAAGAATTATGACAGCCAAGTTCACCTATTGTACCCTATAAAACCACCTGACCACTCATCGAATTTCTAATGTGCAAAGCCCTAAGTGACATTTGGAGGGTCATTTTAAATAAGATTAAGGCCATGTTTTTATTTCTCCTCTGCGAGAGAAAAAGGGATTTTGGCCTTCAGAGGTTGCCTTTTACTAGTAAATATGAGCTAAACATTTAAAAACCAAACCAAAACAAAAATAAACAAACCAGGAGGATTTTTGGCATTGCATCAGAGCTAAAAAGTTAAAACAGCAATTCCAAAGTACACAATCTACTCTGAGCCTTCAGCTGTGATCCAAAGCCAGACTTCAGACATGCATTTAAAAATCCCAACTGCCAGGGATAACTACAGGCTAACAACAAAAGCACACATGCAAGCTAAAAAGAAAAAACACATCTTTTTTCAAGGAACACTTAAAGAACCTTTTTATTTACACAAAAATGCAATATCACATCTAGCAGGGAAGCCTGGTTTGGGACAGTACTGTAGATTTTCAGAAAAAAAGGCCAAAATAAAGGTTATTCCACTGTTAAACTGAGGAACCCCTTTAGCAGCACTATCAGTACTGTGAAGGTCGAGTTTCTGGGAGACTTCAGCTGCCACAGCAGCACATGCACATCTCCCACGCCAAGCATGAATTAATGGACCAAGCATAGTATCCAAAGTTTGAACACACAGGCTGTCCTGCTCACCTCCATTACCAACTGATGAGCTCTTGAAACCAACGTAAGGCCATTAGCATGGTTAAAGGTTTCTGAAATATCCTGTCCAAATGTATAACCTGCACCTCGAGGAGAAATTCCCCAGCCACCACGATCATCTGGATCTGACCATAGCAAGTCACACATTGGACCCTGTAAGATGCAGAAGATGTTTCAGAGGTGAAGTGCTAAAAACCAAACAAAACCACACAAAACATTCACACACATCACTCCCACATAACTTGCTGCAGCAACATTTTGAGACTTCATATGTTTCTTTCTTTAGGCAGGAAGGCGCCTCCTACTTTTCCTTCAAAAACCCTGAACAGGAAGACAGGCACTTTCATATTGCTAAGTTGATTTGAATTTCATTTTCAGCCTGTGAACTCAACCACCCAAAACATGCTGAATCATGAAACTCACTGGTTTAGAAAATCATTTTTCAGTACCTCGTGGGGAACTTCCTGCAAGCGATCAAGTGCTCTGATGTGATCCAGTGTATCTATGGAGGGAGAGAGGCCACCATGTAGACAGAAAATCTGCAAAAGATATATGAAGTTTATTTATTGACATTAATCAGTGCTATTCTAAATGATTAGGAGAAAAGCTGCACAAGATTCCTTTAAAGCTGAGAGCTGACAGAATTCAGTGTTAAGATCAACCTTTACAACCAATATTTAACTTTGTCAAATGTCAACATACCTGGCCATCCACCAAGGCAGTTAGAGGCAGGTAATCAAAAAGGTCTGTAAAGTATTTCCAAACGTTTGCATTTCCGTATTTTCTTAAACATTCATCATAGAAACCATATACTTGTGTGATTTGCCTGCTTTCATGATTCCCTCGAAGAATTGTGATACGTTCACGGTAACGGACCTAAACAGAACAGTTTATTTTAGAGGCATCAAAATGTGTGTCTTCCCAAAACGAGAACTTGCACCCCTTAGTCCCAATCATATGACAATAAAGCAATTTAAACCAAGCCCTTCTTAAGATTCCCTTATAGCCTTTGAGAAAAAAAATAGGAACAATCCTTAACTGCCAAATACTTTTGAGATTAATTACAAATTGCATTTACTGTCAGGAGTGGACTTCACTACAACTGTACATTCAGCTGACTTCTATCAGTGAATTCTTAGAGACTGCTACTTAGGCAAGTAAAAAGTACTCCTTTTAGATAATGCTCAGGCTTGCACTTGAACACATTTATTTTAAGTGAGTTCAAAAACTAAGACTGCTAAAAACATGTCAGTTTGTGCCCCTCTAATACCAGTGCAATGAAAATCATGACAGATTAAATGCAGTCAGGAGTATTTCTATATGTTTTATATAAAACTGGACAGCTGAGAAGAAAAGTTACCTTAAGAGCTACAAGCAATGTGACTGTTTCGACTGAATAATAGCCTCTGTCAACATAGTCCCCCATAAACAAATAGTTTGTGTCTGGTGATTTGCCTCCAATTCTGAAAAGTTCCATGAGGTCGTGAAATTGTCCGTGGACATCGCCACAGACTGTGACTGGACATCGCACTTCTTGTACATTAGATTCTTTTGTCAAAATTTCTTTAGCCTACAAAACAAAAGAACACATCAATTGTGAGTTTGTCTATGGACAGTTGTTTCATTCAAAGCACACTCTACCACTTTCAGCTCTCCACTATCTGCTCTGTTTAGGAACTCTTGTCCTTTCCTTGCCTGAAGCACTTGAGATAAGAGTTTACCTTTACTTAAAATAGTATTTTGCTTTTTGCAACCCTCTATTAGTAACAGGAATTTGTTTGGTGGGGTTTTTCCTCCTTGAGGACAGCGTTTCAGAATTAATTTCCAGCTTAAGCAACACTTCAGACTTTCTACAAGAATGGTTTTGTGAAGCATAAAACAATGATCATCACTGCTGGAACTTCAGAAGTTTGTAAATATTTGGAAAAAATTAAATCTAAAAATCCTACCAATATCTTATCTCCAACCCTCCAAAAGCCCAAACTTAGACATGGCCAAAACACCACCAACCATCTTGACATCATCTGCACAGATACCTTCAACTCACCCACAAAGGCAGGGAGTCCTACAGGAAGCAGAACAATAAGCATCCACTGGTATCCACTGTTAAAGAGCAGGTAATTAATCACCTGCACAAGTTTTGTGTTTAAACACAGAGTAGTAACATCAAGTTGTGTCTTCATAAACCAAAGTTCGGAAACATCTTTGTCATCACCATTTTTTTTCCACAAAATTTTGTACATAAAAGTTGCAGACAAAGGCAATTTGTATGAAGAAGCGCAGGCTAAATATAGCACCAGAAAGGTAATTTTAAAACAGGGCAAGACAGTTGTTACAGTTTGTTCTCAGAACAGTCAGCAGACACATGCCACAATAATTTTCTAAATCAAGAAGGTATTAGAAATATAAATAGTAACAAGTTTACAAGTTAGCATCTACAAAGACTTTGCTGCCTTTCAACAGTCAGTGCTCCTATTGAGAAAGGCTCCTTTTTTTACCTCATTACCAGAATGACAGGAGAATACATAAAAACCATATTCTATAACCCAAGGTGTCTGCAGGGCAGTGGCTGACAGTGCCACCCAAAAGTGGTGTCACTGTCCCTTCACATCCTCCTGGCTGACCATCATAGTCACCACTTCAAACAGAAGCAACATGCACTTTAATGACGGAGATTCAGGAGATTAAACGTGTCACTCAGTGACCAGAAATGCAAGAATGCAGCGTGGCTGAGCACCCTGCACAACACAACGCTTTAGATGCTGCAGCACAAGCACAGGCTGAAATCACTCTGCAGACGTATTTACATCAGAAGTCAATCTCATATGACAGTTTCCACCCGTGCTGTGCCTAGTACTAAAGATAGGTCATTGCTGGCTTGTGGTAGATGCTAAAAGTGTAGATTTATTTTAAGATAGCCTGACTTAAGTTCATTTTAATGCAGTGACACTCACCGGATGTTTTGAAGGTGTTTTAACAGCCTTAGCCTCTTCTAATACACTCTTACATTCAGAAGCATTAGCCAGCCTAACTCTCCTTTTGACAGAGAATGTTACAGACACTCATGGCACTTCAATATAAGAAAACCCACTCTTTAATCAGAATGCTTCTACCACCGTATTTTCTTAACACACTTGCAGCACTCCACAAAGAATGCAGCATTCATTTTTCATCAAAGGTATGCAGCGTTTGTGCTGACTGAGATGAGAAAGGCAGAAGTTCTCAGCCATGGAGTTGTTGCTTCCTTGGTTTCTGAAATATTAAATCACTCAGATACCCACATGACCAAACACGTAGATAAGTCAGACAGCTACTCTGATGGAAAAAGACTGTTCCAGGTCAACTTGCAAAACAGCAATCTATTTAAATCCCTCAGCAGAGGAATGCTGGTGCAGGGATTCCAACATCTCCATGTCCTAAAACCAGTTTCATGCAATACTGTGTAATGAACTGCTTAGTCCATTTACAGTCTTATGTCCCACAGCATTAAGAGTGACACATCCTAAAGTGGTTAAGCACTCTACAAAACAGCTTCAGCAGAGCTGAGCATGGAAGAAATAACATCCCGAAAACAAGCCACCAAAAAGCAGTACATCAACTATACCCCAAATTTCCACATTAAGTGAATTCCTATGAAAGGGTAAAGCAAAAAACCCTTTTAATATATTGTAATGCAACACAAATACAAGTTGGCAAGAGAACAGCACATGTTAATATTTGAATTTCACACAGGTAAGTGATCACTAACAATAGTACTGCACTGACTGTGCCTCTGACCTTGTACTGGATCACACACCACCCTGTGCAACCTCACCTGGTTCCACTCCCTCTATTGATCCTTTTGCAGAGATCCATGATGATGCTACTTACTCAGCCACATCACACAGCTTCCTCCCTGCCCATCCTCCCCTCCAACAAATGGACTTCCACCAGCAGCTCTCCTACACTTCCTCATGGAAAGGAAACAGAGCAGTGTTCACCATCCTTCAGTACAAGGCAGAAAACTCCTTGATCCAACCACCTGACAAAGGAGAACTAAGAAAGAGAAAGAAGAGCACACACAACCCCTTGAACTTCAAAAACCCAGTGACCTATCACCACAAAGGACAACAGTGCAACACACTGCAGTATTTTGCCATCAACGTTTTGAAACGTCCAGGTTTCACTGCCTATCACCAGGATAAACAACTATACAATTCTGAAACAGATTTTTCTTAAACGCTTACTGTTTTCTATCTCAGCCTTTTTTCACTTCTTAACAATTCTTAGCATTACTTCTGTTCACCTTCAACACTTCTAAGTACCCCGCACCACACAAATCTGACTTGTAGTGGTATTCTACAACTTGAAGACTAATGAATTTGTTGCTCACAACCTACCACAGCCTGAAGACTCTCCCTCCAAGTCAGTCCAACTATTTTTTCAGCATTACACTCTCAGATTTCAGAATCAAGTGCAAATAGATTCAGAATAAGACTGAAAAGAACACATTACTTCAAGTTGATAAATGCTAATTTTACATCCAAGCACCAATAAAATCTAACAGAAAAAACACAGCTGTACAACATAGTTGCACAAGGAGAGCATAAGAACAACCAAGTGCAATGCTGTCATAAACACTATTGCTGAGGTGAAAAGTCACATATTTTATTTAGAACAATCTCAAAGTTCAAACAATAAGCACACATCAAATACACTTCAGCTTAGTCATAGTGATTGGAATTCATTCTGACTTGATACTGGCTTACTCAGCCATTTTATTTAAAGACACAACTTATACAATCCCAAAACACAACAAGAATAAAACAAACATTGGTTTAAACACACAAGAAAACAACAAATTTTCACTTTATTGCAAAGCAAGTAGCACTGCATAGAAATATAACCTAGTATTTTAGAATTAAATTGTTCCTGGCCTGCCATACAGCATCCAAAGGACCAACGGAACAGTACCACACTGTTTTGGGGCCTCTGTTTACAAAGCCCATCTATACAAAGCACTGTTCTTAAAACACAAAGATCAGCTTCATTGTTTTAGACAATGCAAGACCCAAGTTTATGGACAGCCATGGATTAGAATTTTAAAAAAATGTATGACTATTAAAGTCACTACCATATGAGTTTCAGATCCTCACAATCTATTTAATGAGATGCAGGGGTTGTATGTATGCATACATACCTTATTTCCCCTGTTCCCCGCATATATTTTTATCCTATATGCCACAAATTAAGGCTGAGAGTCAAGTGCCATAAAATCCATAATCCATCCATTTTCTTTCTCAACTCTCTCTATGCTGAGGATAAGTGAGTTTCCCTCAAGAGCAGAGTACATCATCAACCTTGTCTCACAGAATTAATTTCAAGTGATCCATTTCTGCAAAATCCTCTGAATTAATCTGCACCCAAATTCCTCTGTTTCCAGAACATACCAGGTATTTCTCATTACTCTGACCCCTTCTGAAGTCCCTACATTGTAGCAGCTCTGACAACTCAACCCAATCACCTACCCTGAAAAACCATGGGGCACATAAAATAACAAGACTCAAACCAAACAGCAAACATGACCGTGGCTGTGTGGAATTGTAAATCAGTGCTTGAAGCGGTGCTGTGAAGCACTTACCAAGAGATTACCACTAACTCAGCAAAGGAAATACAACCATTATTTTAATTAGACAACACAGCTCCAGAGTCATGGTTGCAGATGGTAACGTGTCACTCTTGGCAGACCAGAATTCACACCTGCAACCCACCACTCTGTCTAGTAAAGTGTGTGATGAGAAGCATCCACAGTAACCAAGAAAATTAGTTATTTGTAGCTACCATAGACATTTGGATGAGATCGATGACTTCAACCACACCCATAATTTCCTGTTGCCAAGGTGCACAGGATGTGACTAAAGGCACAATGATCAGCTAATTGGGATGAATACTGGTTTCAGCTGGCCAAATACCATGACCTGGAAGAGATTCCAGTTCCAAGCAAAGTCATCCATTACAGTCAGCAAGTTGTTCTGCAGAGTCAATGCTTTTCAATTTAAAGGTTTCCCCCCACCACCCCTTACTCTTGGGGACGAAAGAGAACATGTTCCAACAAAAAAATGGGCTCATTTTTAAAACAAAAAGTGTTTTCATTCACTGCCTGACATTTTAAACAAAACCAGATAAATGAAGCCTCCAATATCATCCCTTCTGTGAAGAAGGCAAGGCAGCAGTCAGATTACACATGACACAAATGGGAAACTGAATTATGCTGAACTTGGCAATCCACTAAGGAGTTCAATATGAATGTATAAGTAGGAACAAAATTAAAATACAAAGCTCCCCACTGACAATTATTTAGTATTCCAAAGTAAGTAAAACCAGGATTTCCATCTACAGAGAAGTCACAGCAGCAAAATACTCTTTTGCCAGGACTGAAACAGATGATGACAGATCTGCTTTCTTTCTGGTTTTGACTAGCACCTAAACCTTCAGTTCTAATCTCTTCTGTTTGGTTAGAAGAAGGATCAGTTTAAATACAAGATGCTAGCCAGCCAAAAGAGCAATCCCAACGACAGTACTGCACCTGAGATTGAAACAGCCACAGTTCTTTATCTCCTGTCAATTCTAGAAGGTCTACAAGAAAGCATGCAAGCAGCAGACTTCTGCCAAATAACCCCCTCTTCATTTGTCTTACAAAATAACAACTGACACCACTCGCAGCCTTGACAGTCCCCTCAACACTGTCATGTGGGAAAAATCAGTAGCAGTCTTACAAACCCAGCATAACTGATGTAATGTTCTTTCCCTCAGAGGCAGATATAGGAGAAGGAAAGGGAAAATGCTATTTAACAAACAGTACCTGGCAAGGCCAGATAGAAAACAGGGATAGGAAGGGGCTCCCCTTAAAGAATTCAATGCCATTATTTTGTTTCATATAAAATATAGTAGAGTCTTTAACTCTAAATTTTAAAAAAAGTCTAGAAAAATCTTTTTTACAACATAGGAGGCCACATAGCTCAGGAAATCCAGATGCCTCCCTCCCCTCATGGGACTTCCAAGAAACACAGCAAGGGTAGTAATGCAGAAGCTGACCACTTACAGACACACTGTTTTCAGTCCCATTGGTAGAAGTTGTATTCAGTTTGAATCATTCGAGTTGTTTAAAAAAGAAATAGGTTAAAGCTATTCCCAAACTAGTTGTGTCCAATATCTGCAAGTCCAACTTCATGCAATAAACTCAGAAGGTTTCCAACCCTTTTGCTCCAGTAACTCCAGCCACACTTTGGCACAGTCATGCTACAGGTATGGTAAGAACACCAGTTGGAGGGGCAGGCACGTGTGTCAAAACTCAAGAAAGTTACTTTAGAGCCAACTAGCAGGTATGAAACACCTGTACTGGAAGGTATTTCCAAAACACCCAGAAGAAATATAGGAGACCTGAGAAACTGAGCATCAGTATTCATTCTTTACCCAGGAATAAACTTTTCCCAGCTTAATATACTACCTAAAGAAAAGGAACCAAGGGCGACAACCATATTACTGCACATAGGTGTAGTGTAAGGGTCCCTAGCAAGGGTGGAAATTCAGTCAGTGCTCCTTTCATTGCCCTTGCACAGCCCTTTGCATGAGGCCTCCTGCACTCCCGCCAGACACAAGTGGCCAGGCTGGGTTATTGCACAGGGAACAGACGAGTAACTGGAAATGGTTCAGAAGAGATCACAGAGCAGCACTGTCATCACACCTGGGGAGGCAACAGCTTCAGCACAGGTGGATTGGGAAGAGGACAGTCTCACAGTCCCATCCATGTCTTCAGCCTTACACTGGTAGAACTCAAGTAGGAACTTGCTCTGACTTAGGAGTGCTTACTTCTGCTAGTTTAAGGTATCCCCAAAACAGTTACCCAAATTTTTCATTCCTATTTGGTCACAACTAATGTTGTAATTAAAAACCAAAACCAAACACCTCACTGCCACTACAACTCAGTTTTTACAGAATTTACTAGAACTGAAAAAAAAAACCAGAAAGCTGCTGATGCTACAATCAGTGGCACATGCAAGACTAAACTCTCATATGCACATCAAATGTTTTGAGTATAATCAGGACTAGGTGAGAAGGCTGGCAAGTTTGACACTTCAAATGCCTTCTGTGTAAAGAAAGAATTTCCATTTTATATTATCAAGCATCACAAAAACAAAAAAAAAGACAAACCAGCAAATCATAACACTGGAAGGATGGATTTTTTTTTTGTTTGGTTGGTGAAAGTGTTCCAGAACAATCTAAACCACAGTTATTAAAATGTTACAAGAGGCTTTGTACACTACATTTGTAACTCTTCAGAGATGGAAGGTATAACATCATGACCCTATCAATGACTTGATCCCTGGGTACGTTCAACAAAGCTGCAAAGGAGCCCTAAACCATCCTCTGGCCTCCCAGAGCCCCTGGAACAGCTACAGAGGGGCCCTTGGGCCACTGGCAGTAGGTCAGGGGCTCCCTGGCTAGAGAATCAGAAGCCAGTGCAGGAGCAAGGTGAACTGCAATGCTGCACCTTCTTCTTGTGCCAGGGCCAGGGGTGGAGGGACACAGAACCTGCCCAATACACAGCCCACCTACACAGCTACTCTCGTTCCAGGGAATTCTATTGGGGTAGGAGTTTTGGCTGATTTACAGCAAGTTCAGACAGGAGAAACAATTTTCACAATCACCCTGAAGAACAGTTACACATGATGGACATGGGAAGCTAGCTAATGGGAAAGCCCTTGCAAATTCATCTGGAGACAGTTTAAAATATTCACGTCTGGCCAAAAATAATCAGCTAAGAAAGGTGACTCCCAAACAGCAGAGGAGGCAGAAGGGAACATGTGCTTTGTCTGAAAAAGAAGTTGGGCAGACAGCTCAGCTTAAAACACAGGAGTGCGATCCATAAAACACACCAGTCCTATGCACTAGAGGAACTGAACTTTGACTGCAGAGGCTTTTCTTGACCCAAAAGAAAGCTGCATTAGTAATATACTTGCCCTCTCAGAACTAAGGCACTTAACATAAGCTAAAGGAGTTGGAGCAGCTCACACAGCTGCTGTACGTACCTGCCTGTTTGTTTAGAGAAAAATCTAACCTGGAATATCAGGTGTTAAACGGAGAAAATTCTGCAACAGGAAGAAAACTGGAAAAATACACCACGAACAAAGTACATACCAGAGAACAGTATGGCCCAGAAACGTATTTATACCATGAAAATTAGCACTCATGACAAATCAAAAAGCAAATACAACCAAGATCATTGTTACAGATCAAAAATTGCAGGAGCCAAAGCCTGAATCAAGGTTTCTTGAAAGTCTTTACCAGGATCAGCCCCTCACTTAGTTTAAAATATTTTGGCTAGCAGCACTGTCCATTCAGAGGTATTTTACCAGTAATTCAAGAGCCCTGAACACTCTGCACAGTATCTATGACCAAACTGCCTCTCTAAAAACTGGATGCCATGCTCAAACCCACTTAATTACAAATAACATTTTCAGGGGAGAGACTCTGACAACTCTGCCTCCACTTGCACTAGATCCCTTCTGCAATAACCAAAGCAAACCCTACACACAAATTCAGTTCATTCTTTTGTGCATTTTTAGACTGTCATCCCACCTTCCTGAACAATGTACCACACCCCCTCCTCCTGTCATAAAGGCCATTTATGCATCACTGACAAGACCAGACCATTTTCTTCCACCCTTGCAATATATGGAAAAGAAACTCCAAATGAGCATTCTTTCATTCAAAATAGCCAGTGGAAAAACCCTCACCTGGCAATATCAGACTTCCTTTCTCCTCTGTCAATAAACAACCCAGTGTTAACAGGACAAACACGTAACAGTGACTATACTGAGCATATTTTGACCCCTTCTTCAGAACTTGCATTTAAATGCTCAAGCAAAGTACAGACAATCGGTCACTCAAGTAATGTCACATTAAGTACACAGCATGTATTAAGCATAGGATAACTTAGCTGTCACTCCGACATTGATATTATTTCAAATCATCTGTGAAAGAACTATGCATTATTCATGGTTACAAATTACTCCTAGATTTCAAAGACATTTCTGCTCAGTTGCCATCACCACCATCATCCAGGTAATCCAGCCTGATGTAAGAGGTACCAAGACAGTAACTGGGATGCACAAATGGCCACACTTTACTATCATGTTCATAAAATGCTGTTATGTTCTTCAGGTATCAATACTGAGATACAAGAAAGCCCTGAGGCTTATTCTCATTACACAGGCACCAGACTGCACACATGAAACCCCAGCAGATCAAGAAATACTAGTTAGGGAGATCATCCCATCAAATGGTGTTAGTGGGGAAAAGCCCTTGCAAAGGTTTTTTATTTGTTTAACTAGTCCTAGCTACAATGAAATGTAGTGAAGAACAGTTTAAACCTATAGGGTCTTTATCTGTCCTTTGTAACAGTAGCTATATTTGACACTGCCCTTAACACATTAAGCTATTTATGGAAAAACCTTTTGGTGTGATTACATCCATGAAACTATTTAAGTTGTTCAGATGAAGCACAACTTAGCAAGGTTTCTGAGAATCAGTGTTGGAGACATGGAAACACATTAAGCAAGTGCTGCCCCTCAGCAGGAAGGTGCAGAACTCAGCTTGTGCCCTGCTTCCACAAACATGGCTTCCCACTTGAGAGGCAGAGACATGATGGAAAACTCAGATGTCAAGGGCCTACTTCCAATTCCCTGCACCAGCAGCCATGTAGAAACTGAACTACTCTGAGCAGAGCGCCCCAGTAAATCCATCTGTAGTTATCAGCAACAAATCATCCTTCTCTAACATCCCCAGCCCTGTGGCCGTTCTCTGCACATTGCTGAGCCCACCCTCAGCACACACAGGGAATTCCATCCTAAGCACACTGTCACACGACCCAGAGCATGCCTGCCTTTGGTCTGGAGCTGGCTCACAGACACCAACTTGAGGCAACGTGAAGGCTGCTGCTAAATGATATTTTTCAGGTAGATTTCTCTCACACATTCTCCTGGTCTCTCATGACAACACAGAGCAGTTAGACACACAACTTTTCCTTCTTTTCTCCTTCACTCTACCATTACCTTGGTGATGAGCATTACACATTTACCCATAAATACAGCTCATTTCCATTCTTCACTGGGAAAAAATGAAAACGTCATCTTATGCAACAGCGATGACTGGGACTACTGTATCTTCTGTAAGGAATTTCTAATGGTATGCCTGCTCCTCACTGAACCAAAACCCCCACGAACTGAAAGCTTTTTGTATATCCCTCATGCTCCTGCAAGTTACCATTCAGCCCCACAAAACACAGCCACTCCTGCGGGATTCAGGAGGCTGCACCCCTCAGTTCATAAATGATGGCAAGTGCAATACTCGCCTCTCAAACAAAGCAATACAAGGAAGAAGCTGGACCACTGTCATTGGAGACGCACATGGAAATAGCCAGGTGGTGACATTGCTTGCAACACGTTTAAAATACACGGCCTGGATCAAACGGAAACAATGTTGAGTTCTGGAATACAAGTGAACTAAAATCTGTACTGGAGCAAGAACCCGTCTGGCTAAAAGCACTTGCAAGTTCTTTATTAAGTTCATAGACAGTCCTCTGGAAACAATTTGCTTCCAAAACAACATGGTGTAGTATTTGAAGGCATGATTCCAAATTTAAAATATTCTAACCACTTTCTGTGGCAAGTAGGCAGGCTTTTTCAGAACCCAGCACATTGATAACTTTTCATATTCCCTAATGTCCAGTTCCCAAACAATTCACAAATATTCCATCCTTCAGTCTAGACATGTAGGAACACATAAAACCCTCAGGGGAGAAAAAAAAAAAAAAGCTTAGCTATTAAGTTACATGCAGAATTAGAATCCAATTGGAAAATGCATATGGATGCTACCAGAACAAAATTTTCCTTGAATTTTCAAAAGGCAATCTATCCTGGGCGGGCTTTACAACCTTTCTGAGCTACAAACGCCTGAATCAACACAGTGCTCTGCAACACCCGAGCCCCAGCGCTTCCAATCCACCGCCATAAAATATATAGTTACATGGGATCTCGAGTGCTTATTCTGTGAATTTCATGGAACCCAGGGCCTTATTCAGAGGAGCCAAAACCCCTTCGGCCAGCCATAAACGCATACGTGCTTATCCATATCACGAAAACCACAGGCACACACAAAAATAAATCAATCAAAGCAGCAGCAATCTAAGGCGCGCGGTCCGGGGGCGCCGGCCCCACGCCGTGGGGTGTCCCCGGCGCTGCCCGGGGGTCTCCCGGGGTCTCTCCGGGGTCTCTGCGGGCCCCGTGGCGGCCGCGGCGCCATTTTAGGAGGCGCAGCGCGGGCGGGAGGCGGGGCGGGCTGAGGGGCTGAGGGGCCGCGGCGGCTCCGGCCCCTCCG
>VWZF01004021.1:1125822-1200415 GCA_013396755.1 Sclerurus mexicanus
TCCCCATCCCTATCCCCATCCCCATCTCTATCCCCATCCCATCCCCATCCCCACCCTATCCGCATCCCCACCCTATTCCCATCCTTATCCCCATCTCCATCCCCATCCCCAGCTCCATCCCGGTCCCAATCCCAATCCCGGTCCCCATCCCATGCCCCAGGTGCTGGTGCTGTCCCCGCCATGGCTCCACTCGAGGGGCCCATCCCGCAGCCCTGAGGGGCCGTGAGGGGGTGTGAGTCTAAAACACCATAAAGTGTCACCTCAGCACGAGGAAGAACTTCACCCTGAGCACTTGGAGGACACGGGGTGTCCCCTCAGGAGACATCCCAACCCACCTGTCCGCACCCCTGTGTCACCTGCTCCAGGTGACCTTCCCTGGGTATAGGGATGGACTGGGGGATCCAGCCCCGACATTCCCAATTCTAGTCTTGAGCACAATTGCCATGTCCCTTTGGGAGGGCACGTGCTGGTGTTGGTGCTTAGAAATAAAGCTTTCCACGTTTACATCATGAGGTTTAGTATCATCCTGCTTCTGTCACCGTGGAGAGCCCAGCTTAGAAAGGCTGCGTTGCATTTCTTGAAAGCAATTTATACGGAAAGAGTTCCTGGAAGACTGGGGTCCATTCTGACCTTTTTAGACAGAAGTGACTCGGGAGCAGTGTAAGCTTCCAGTAAAGGAGACTCGTGGTGGACCTTTCAGGAACCTTTGGGAAGGTGGAGCTTTTTCAGGTCCTTTCAGGAAACTCGTGGTGGACCTTGGCTACCTTAGTGTGCTCAGACACTCGCTTTCTACCCAATGGAAAATATGTCAGTAAGACAGAGATAAGATGCAATAAAAAGGAGTGGAAAAAATACACACCACCGATTTTGTAATGGGTTATTTATTTTATTGCAACTTGCATCTTAAGTTATAGAGGAATCGGTCAATGCAAGATTTCTGTTAAGTAACTTACAAAAGGCATGGAACAATCAGTTTAAAAAAAAGTATTTTTTCACTTAAATGGGTCAAAATTTAGACAGAAGGTTGATTTGTTAATTTAGACAGGCTACGGAGATTTTTCCTAGTTAATTTGCATTAACTGTCTTGGTCATCAGTTGCCTAATACAGAGTCTGACTTGTTAAATTCTTTACCTACTATTGAAGCAAATTAAGGATTCCACAGTGAGCAAGGGGAAAGGAATGTTTACTTTTGTAAGTCAGTCTTGGTTTCTTGCTGTCATACTCTCTGGTTTGTTTGAATGAACCCGACTCAGCTGCCTTGTTTTTCTTCCGGAATGTTTTTGCTCTTTTTAGATAGGTTCCCATCTTCAGATGTTCTCAGTTCTGTACTTAAAAGTTGTAGAAGGACAAGTGTTATTCATTGAGAAGTGATAGGTTTCAAGAATTCACTCTGAAGCACATCTTCCTTAATAGTCCCAAAATAGTCTTGAACAAATAAATTCGAAGAATATGAAGCAATAAAATCAACTCTTGTGTAACTTGCCAAGCTAAAGTTCATTTTCTTTAATAACTGCTGACCTCCTGGCATAGTCACATGTTTGAAGACCACATTTAGCTCTGCATTTTCCATACAGATAGTGAAATTCTTGATGAAACTTGAGGAGATTGCATGTTTGAACTCCTCGTGGTGTCAGGCAGGAGCCGTGGGGATGGTGTGGCGCAGCCTCCAGTGTGGTTTGGGTTATCAGCTGAAACTCCCTGTGGTGGGCAGTCCATCCAGCACTGAAAGAGGGTGCTGGGTGCTGATCCTAGTGCTCAGAACGGGGAGGGATTGCATTCCCTGCACCCATCTGTGCTTCTGGAAAAGGACAGACTGAGCGAGAGAGGAGAAATAAAACCTCAGCAGCAGGAAATTATTAACCTGACTTGTTTGCTGATGAAACTGCAACTGAAGTCCTGCGATGGTTTATCTGGCAGGTGTGGGGAAAGCACAGCCAGTGTGGATTAGACAGGGCTCCTCACAGGCTGAGAAACAATCACTGCTGCCTTCAGAGCAATTGTGATGGTTCCCAGCCCCGCTGCTGGATCCCGGGAGCGCAGTGTTAGAGAAAGGAACGCTTTCTGTTTGGAAAGATTCAGTCATAGCCAACAGACTCAGTGACAAATGCCACTTTGGTAGGTGATTCAGCACTCCCTGCTCGCAGCTGAAGCCGTGCCATTGACTAGGGGAGAACTTGGGACTCAGCCAAGGAAACCGAGGATTCATTGTTATGGACAGTCACAGGGAAGGGGAAAGCTTTGGTCTCCATCTCCATCCCAAGCATTAGCTCTGTATTTTATCCTCATACTGTTTTGAATATACGTGGATCAGAAATCAGATCTCCTTCATCCCTTGTACTTGAGAGCGATAATCAATAGTTTAGAGAATCACGGTTGCTTTTCTCTTCTTAGTTATCTGAGCCTTCAGAGGAGAACACAATAATGAAAGAAGAGTACCTGCTGCGTTGCGTAAGCCGGGGGTTTGTCAATGCTTCAGATACACAGTGAGATTAAATTGTGATCTGTGAGATGGCAGCAATAAGTCATATTTCGTGTGTGAATACACGCCAGGCTGGTGTGTGTGTGTGGTTTGTAACCAGGGAGCTGCTGGGTGCGGCTGCCCCGGTGACTCAGGGTAGCGAGGCCACTCTGCTGTGCTGACACCTGGGTCAGAGCCGTGTGTCACACGTGTGCCAGTCCTCAGAGAGGTGAGCTGGGCAGCCTGACTGCACTGCTGTTTACACACAGCCAGCTCTAGGTTATTCAGCTCTTTGCAAAGCCACCGATAGGGCCAATCACTTCTGTGACAGTCTGAAATTAATCCCAAACTTGTTGACAAGTGTGTTAGCAACTCCAATAATCTTATCAGTTAATGCAGTAACACCATTTCCATTGTACTATGAGAGACATCAGTGTTTAAACTATGCAGATTTATATCGTGTTGTCCGACTATGCAATGTGGTGCCGATTAAGCATTGTAGAGTAAGGAACACCTAAATTAGTTTTCTTCACACTTGTCTCTCTCTGAATATTTTACTAATTCTAAATTATCCATCAATGCATGTCCAAAGAGTCTGTTGCTATGGTGTTTTAATACTAAATGCAGAATTAAAAGGCTATAGAATACAATAAAAAGACTATACAACACAATTAAGAGGCTACACAATATTGTAATCATGACCTGCCACCTTTGTAGGGCTGCCTTCTTTGATTAATATGGGTATTTTTGCAACAAAAGAGTATAGACACTGGTGCATCAATGTGGAAGTCAAAGGGAAAGGGACTCTGATCAAAAGAAGTGAGAAGTATATATCATGTAATCTCTTGCATATTCAGGTACTGGGCACTACTGAGACAAAATACACATTTGGTGTCTTAATAGTGCCATTAAGTCAGACAAATCCTGTCATCTTTAGTAGAACAACTGCAAAAGATTGGAAGAAGAACACAATTTACATCACCGTGAACAAATACTATTTCCGTATATTTGACTCATTTCAGACCCAGATAGTGCATGACACAATCAGTGACATCAGTAATACCACTACCAACAGAGGCCCACTCACGCCAGCTAAATGGCTTCTGCAAAGGATGGAGTCTCATTATTAACCACCTCATATACCACAAAACATACTACTGCAATCTGCTAGTTCATCCTTCTCCCTGGTGTTGCAGATGAGGCAGGAAGTGCAGTGTCTTACTGAAAGAAGAGATTCCAAAGTAACCATGAAAATCACATTTTCACATCACTATGGTTACAGATATTTCATAGTCAAGGATCTTTAAAAAGCTAGCAGCAGAGTGCTCATTCTCAAATGTTAGGTTTTTAATGTTTTGCTAATATTTTATGCCCTGCTGCCTCCCCTCGAGCGTGGTACCCTCACCTTTGTGTGCAGCCTGCCTGGGGAGGAGCGCTGGGGCAGTGGGTACATCCCTGCACCTGAGCACGTGGCCACGTTCCTCCTACCTGTCACCTAACAGGTCTGATCTGTAGAGCACTTGACAAATACTACCTGTGCCAGGACAGATACCGTCACTTTGTGGCCAGGTGGACAAACACACGGTGTCAGCCCCGTGAGGAAACAGATACTGAAGTTAATTCACTTCCCAAAGGTGACAGAGGCATTTGGAGTCCAGAGTAGAGACCCCAGTTCCATAGGTACTTAGGCCCATCCTTAAATTCCTTCCTTTTAAACAGATAAGCATCTGTGAAACGTCCTGCTAAGCTCATGCTGGGAAACTTTAGGCTTGCTGGTTGCTGGTGTGACTCTGATCAGCATAGCTTGCGTTACAGGTGCTTTCTTTGGAAAAACTCCTATTATTTGTCCTTTCCACAAGCTCTCTTTAAGCACACAACAAATTATTAATACACACAAGCAGTCGTCATGGAGATAATATGATCCGAAATGGTTTTTTTATAAGTGGTACAAACTTGGCACATCCCACATGCCTTGTACAGACAATTCCTACATAAGGTTTCCCGTGTTAGATACGGGATAGATACACATCTTTGCCTTTTATGCCAGCGCCCTATGGAGAAACCAGTTCCTGGCTTTCAGATGGTTGGCTTTAGGAATCTGAAAAATGTAGGACTTGTAAGAGGTGGGGTTTTTTAAGCGGCAACATCTTAGCAAGGGGCTGCTCTGCTCACTCCTGTGAAATCCCAAACACAGTGAGACAGACGAATTATGGCTCAAACCTCTGCAGGATGTGTTTTCCCTCCTCATCTTGGAACATAGACTTAGGTCAAAATGCAGTAATTAATCCAAAGGAAGGCAGCTGGCTAATGTAGCTGGGGAGGTTTCATGGCCATAATGAGGATCATTTTCCTTGGAATGAGGCTGCTGTCCTATTAAAGGTCTATAAATCCAGGTGACGTTCTGCCTGTGATTATCATAACATTTCTGCTCTTTAACTGTGCCCTTGCAAAGGAGTTCACTGTGCACTTAACCATCCTTGCCTTTACTCTGTGCCTCTCGTCTGGCCCTGGAGATGCTGTTACACTTCAGCCAGGCAACACCCAACTGCTGGAGCCATTCTGTACCCTGTTTATTTGGGTAAATGAGGGAGATTCTCTGCATATTATAGCATTTTTTTTGTTTTATTGTTTTAGATATTTACTCGTCAGTTCATATTACAGCAAAGTTATTGTCATAATGCCCCTGATCTGGGCCAAGCAGTTAAGCCACACAAAAACTGCAAAACTGTGAGTTATTCCTCCCTCACTTTCCTGCCCTGCAAATGTGTGTTTCCTTCATAGCACTGCCACCACCATGAAGTGAAGGAAGCGTGGACGCAAGCTGGGGAGCACCCATGACTTCTACTGCACGTCAGTGGGATATTAGTGTTGGTTTGGAGATGTCCCAGGTGTCCCGTGGGACAGAACAGGCACACACGACCTGCTAAAGATGGCTCGGCTGAGCTGCTGCCGTGCCTCCAGCTTCCAAGCTCCGTTCCAAGCAGTGCTGTGTCCTGGCTGCTGCTTAAACGCTGCCCCTGAACAGAGAGCCTGGGGAGGGAAATTTTCTTTTGGAATCAATGTGTGTATGTGCTAAAGGACAAAGGAGAAATGCACTGCACAGGCACACTTATTCTTAGACCCCGATTTCGCTTCACTGTGGTTGAGAAGTGTATTATTAGTAATAGCTAGTTACAAATAAGAACCTGACCTTATTTTTAACCTAATACCGAATCAGATCTCATTGTAATAGGGGAGTTCACTGCTGTGCTTTGCTCTTTGAATATTCTCATTCAAAATTTCAGTGACTTCCATCTTAAGGATTAAAAATAGGTGGCAAGCTGGATAATTATTATTATTGTTCCAAATCTTGTTTGCAGCCTTACATAACAGTGTTCTCACCAAAAGCCTTATTTTAAGGGTGGAGTGGAAGAACATGCTGTAGCAACCTGAAATTCTTTGCACTGCTGTAGCTGAGTTGTACAGAGCCCAGATAAAACAGCCTCTTCTTTTTTGAGATGCCATTTAAATATTGATCAAAATGTGTGGATTGCCTCAGCTTTGGAGTTACAAAGTCCTGCGTTGTCAGCACACCTCAGTCCTGAGCACGAGCATCCTTGGCAATCCTATATTGCCTAAACAGAAACTACTAGTCATTCCAACTCAATGACAGTCAAAATATTTGTAGTGTAAGAATAGTAAATATATAAACATGCAAAATGAAACAACAATGGCAACTTACTTAGAAAGAGAGTAACCCCAGGTGGATTGAGCTGTGCTTGATAAACCTGAGCTTCCTCCTTAGTAACACTGTGTTCACACACCAAGTACAGTCACCATTTTTAGTAGCTGGGACTATTTACCCTCCCACTCCTGAGCTGGATCACCTCTCCCCATCTTTCCTCATCACCTCCATCCAACACATGTGATTTGGGAAGCATGAAAAATGCTGGGAAAAGGTAGTGATCAATCCTGAGAATATTAGATGCCTCCTTTCAGCTGTCGAGCTCCCCTCCTCTCCCTGTGACCACAATAACAACAAACCCTGCTCCCTTCTATTTTAAAAATAAATTTTATATTTTCATCTCCTATTTCATTGCGTGCTGTGACGTCCCTCACTGGTCAATGCCTTTTTCACATCCACTCTTTCTGACTACCATTCTTCTCCTCTATCCCTTTGCCTGTCCATATCTTCCTTTCTTCCCCCTTTTCAGCCTCACTGGATTGGATTTAGCAAAATGATCCAAAACACCTCCTGAGCTCTGGAAATGTCATTCTAAACTGGCCTTTCTTTCTGCAGTTGTGCGTAAGACAAATATCCTGAAAATAAAAAACACACCGTTGTGAATTTGACAAATAAAAATCTCACATTTGGCAGAAACAGCCATGAGAAGTGACACATTAATCTCACTGGTAAGTGGTAATGCCAAAATTCTTGGCATTTCAGGTGGAACTGGAATCTTACTGACAGATCCAACTTCCTCGGGGATGTGTGTGGCATCAGTGGGAACTGCTGAGCATTTCACTGGCAAAGTCACACTCCTTGTGTTTGCCCAGAGTGCACATCTCCACTGGGTTGTAACTGCGTGTCTGTCATGCAGGTGCTGTTGGAAGCCCAAACCAACAAATCCTAAAAGTTTACATGCTGAAAGCCGTGTCTGTGCTGGGCTGCCCAAGTCCCCACTGAATTTGAGCTGAGTAGCTCTCTGAGTGTGGCTCACAGGCACTAAGTGCATCCAGAAGCTCAGTGTTGATGTGCTCCAAGGCAGGAGCTCGTCCCACCCTTGCTGCCCACGTACAGAGAGATTTACTCCCAGGTGTACGTATCTAGCACAAGCATGATGTTAATTTGTGCACTTCACCAGTGTGGTTTCCCTGCTCAGATTAGAAACTGAAAAGATCAGTGAAATTACGCCTGTTGTTTTCATTGGAAGGATAATTACTCCATAATCAAAAAATGTTATCAGGTGTATTATCAGAGAGAAGAACTGGTTTCAGAAAACTGTCATTAACTGGAGCAATTAGAATTTTTCGACTCCATAATGAATGCATAAGTGTCAGGACTGGATGAGTGACAGGCAGAGCGGGGTCTGTCACAGCAGTGCTCGATCTCAGCCGTGCAGGAGGAGAGGGAGGTGTTTCCAGCTTCACAAGGGAGGCTCCCTGGTGCAGAATCTCTGGCCTCATGCTGGGGGCACTGCCCAGCAAGTTTAATTTGGATTCACACTTCACCATCAAAAATAATCTTTAAAAAATCCATTTGAGCTTCCTCAGGAGAATGCTTATTTCAGAAACATCACCTTCCAGACATCAAAGCTATAACACAAGTTATTCTCAACAGCATAAGTGTTAAACCAACCACTCTTGTGGTGCAGCTGTTCCTGCACGAAGTCCCTCGATGTACCTTTCCATAAATTTCCCTCTCTGTATTTACACTTCCCTTAATAAATGTTATGCATTCACCAGAAATTCACTCATATTTATTATTTTAATAGTCAGAAAACCTTCATTGGTATCACTACTACAGCTCTATTTTTTTGACAGTCAGGAAAGGCACCAAAATCTCTCAAGAATTACTCATGTGTAGATAATATACCAAGTGAAAGAATTTCCATAATAAAGGTGTGTACATCACAGTAGCCTTGAGATAGGGCTGCCTTCTTCCAAAACAAGTTCTTCTGGTTTTATGTGACTATTTAATGCACTTCTGTGTTGAAGAAAATAACTCTTGTTCTCATTCTGTACTATGAAACCAGTATAGCAGGAGGCACCATGGGCCGGTGAACAGATCAGGAGACAGGAGATGTCTCTTGTATCTGTTTGAAATCTTCAGGGCCATTCCAACTCCCACTTCCCCTCCTGTGAAGTGTTAGAGCTACTATTAATTTTGCTATTTATATGAGCAGATTTTTTAAACTGAAATACGCTTTCTTCAAAATATGAGGCATCTTTACCAGAAAAGTCATAACTAGCAGGAGAACAAACTCGTTATTATGTCTGTGAAAAAGCTCCTGGGCAGTGTCGCTGAAAGCAAATATTTGCATTTTGTTCATCTGTTTTAAATGTTTATGCTTTCTACATATCATCCAGAAAAAATACATACATATACATATATACATTCCTTTAAGGAGGGCAGCCTCTCTTAAGGAGTACTGGCAGAGGGTACGTGTAACATGGATGTGTTTCTTGCAAAGTTTTCATTAGTCACAAAACATCACCCTGAAGTTCACATACCACATTCCTCAGTTGTTCAGTGTTACAGACAGGCCTCCAGATCAAAGATCTTGGGGGGAGGAGAGTATAAACTCTGGGTTTTTATCAGTTAGTACCCACATTATTACATTACTTCGAAGTTAACTTGCCCCAAAAGATCCTGCAGTGTGCAATGGCTTGCAGACACAAAGGTAGTGTCACTTATCCTGAAAAGCAGCTCTAAGGTGAACTCAGAACACAGCACTGGACAATAAGATTTCCAGGGGAGGGAGTGACTAAATTGATCCACTTGAAACTACTAATATGTATGTTTAAAGCACGAGTGCTACCAGGAAAGTACAGCTTATTGTCCTGCACCAGATGCTGGTTGTCCCTGCGCATCCAAATCACTCCTACTTCCCTTTGTTATCATGGGATTGTGAATTGTGCTTTTTTGGGTTTGTAATTAAAGGGTAGAACAGATGGTGGGAACTTGAAGAGCTGCATCCATTAAATTAATGTAGAGAATGTCTCCACGTTATAATCTAATGTAATGGGATTTTACTTGAGTGAAATAAAACTCTGGTCTAGTGCTTGGGAATGTTTACTATATGAGAAGCTTCACTGTTGAAAAGATTTCACTGAGTCATGCTATGACTCCCTGCCAAATACCAATCATATGACCAGCCCAGCTAGAAAAGGGTGTTTCTTCATGCCAGTATAGTTCACATGCCACCCCACAGTGAATCTTTTTTTGACTGTTCACCTGTGCATTTTTTGTGGCATAAAAGTGGGGCAATGTAATCTGCCTGCATGTGTTTAAAAAAGGAGTAGATACCAAGAAGCACAAGCTTGCCTGTCCAGGATTGAGACTGGTGCAACAAGAGGGGTTATGTTTGACATGATTTCAGAGGTAGATTTAAGGCAGACAATCCAAACCAAACACTGATAAATCAGTAAAAATCAGTGAGTGTTTTGCCAGTCCCAGGAATCGAGATGCTGCTCTTGAGATGACAGCCAGTTTCAAAAGTTCAGAGAGCAGACTGTCTTACTTTTGTTGAGACAGGGTTTTTAACTACTCCAGTGAAGACCGAAAAAGAAAACCCAAAAGTAGATGAATGGATTTTATAAGCAACAGTGGACACTGCTAGGTTTCCCTAAATCTCAGAATATATTTATACTTAACTGTAAATATTTGAGTGAGACTTGTCAAAGCCACATTTTGGGAATCCTCTGTTTTATTACTGAAATATTTTTATCTATGGAAAGCTACAGCAAATATCTTGTACTAGTGATTCTTTAGTCAGCGAGCTCCAGCTGCAGACACCTAATACCCATCTCCCACACAGCTCCACCATGGCTTGCAATCAATACATTGTCTCCTGCACACACTGGCTATTCCTCTGATAATCAGGCACTGGGGGAGAGATGAAATCATCAGGGAAATTATTACTAGAAAGAGAACAAAGGCTCACAACGGGCCCAAGTGTCTCTGCTGCAACCCTTACTCCAGCTAAAACACACTATGGATTAACTCTTCTCGGTGACTACAGAGTAAAAAAGTTAAAGGGACAAGCACACATAGCACAGAGAGTTCAAATTACACTTCCCCTCAGTGGGATCTGTGAAATCACTGTCACGCTGCGTGGGAATAACTGAGAGGTCACAGGGGATTATGTGAGCATTTATGTTTCTTTCTGGCTTCAGTGTGTTCAGTGATATCAACCAAATTGTTTCCGTCTTCAGTAACGCTGCATTTGCTCCCAGGCCCTGGAAGAACAATGCATTTACTAACTGCACATATTGAGCTGTCACTGACATCTCAGGGCTTCAAATTTCCAGCGTTCAGCTCCTGAACGTGCTGCAGCCTCTCTACCTGGTGTAAGGAACTGAAAACTAGGATGGTTAATGGTTTCAGAAGAGCACACATCCCACCTCCCTCGGAGCACAGCAGAACATTGCATCCATGGCAGCAGGTTCTGCCAGGGAACCTGATACGTGGTGCTCAAGTCTTCGCCTACCCCTGCGTGAGATGTGTCACTGCCTTTTCCCTGTTTGCCTTTCTCTTCCCTGTTCCTCCTCTGTAGCTCTCAGCTGAGGAATGGCTCCTGCGCTGCCTGTTTCTCACTTTTCTACTCTAACTATCAGCTTATTCTGCCTTCCCTTCAAAAGGAAGGACTTGTGATTTGGAGAAACATTCACACCATTGAAGTGAAGCCTCTGGTGCCACTGAGCAGTGTCTCCTTTGGCATCACACGCTCTTCACACTGCAGCAGAACACTCTCCATGAGGTAATTAGCAGCTGTGTTCAGGGGACTCCAGGGAACACTGGAGTGCTGAATTTTGAGAGGATGTTTGTGTATCTGATGTAATTTTGTCTCATCACAGCCTGTGTAAGCTCCCTATGCAACAGAACAAAGGGCAGAATTAACCAATGAGTCCAAAATACTTACACCAGGAAAATGAGTATTTTCTTTCCAACAGCTGGAGCGACTCTTGCTCCATTAGATCTAAAGAATGCTGCTCATCAGAGGGTAAGAAGTACAGCTTTCACCATCAGTACCAGCCCACAACCAACTAGAAAGGAAAGGAAGCCCTTCGAAGTGCAGAGAAGGTGCTCTGTCTGAAACGCCCCCTGAAAATCCGGCTTTTCACTTGGAAAATACACTTCTACCATCAAACAACTGTGACGTGTTTCTTAAACATTTACTCATATGCGCAATAAAATGCTTAACAATTTTAATATTAGTTCCTCTGCAGGAAATAATTAGAACCAACTAGGCAGGAACTGGTGGCGAAGAGCAGAACTCCCAGAGCTGCTGGGCTGGTGTGGCTGCAGAGCCTCTCGCACAGCCCGTGGTGGGTGATGCTGCGACCTGGAAGTGCCTCCACAGAATCACCGAGTGCAGTAGATGTTTCTGCACTGGGTGGTTATTTCCATCTGCCTCACAGAAGCACCTTTTCCCCTCCCGGTTTTCTTCCAGCAAGGAGGTTCCCGCTTGTGTTAGGATTTCCTTTTTCCGCAGTGTCCTCTTTGCTAACTCCACAGCGGGGCTGGAGGCGTGCAGCATGTAGGCAAGGAATTACTAATTTCCCAGGGCCAAAGCATTTAGAAGCAGAGACTAGTTCATCATCTGGTCTTCTCTGACCACCCTTTTAAACCTCGTAATTGCTTTTATTGGAACTCACTGAGCACATTTCTCAAATACTGTAAATGCTTGTGTTTCATAGGGAAAGCGTCACATGTTATCCCCAACTCTAGAACAGCATTTTCCATCAGTGGCTCTCAGTGGGCTCTGCAAAGCCAATTCCACTTCAGAGAGGAGGAATCTGACATTCTGACATGACCAGCAATGAGATTATTTACCCCAACCCATCTAAGGCAGCAACACAAGGAAGGAACATGATCCGGGCCGCTCGGAGAGTGTCAGATCCAGCTGGCCATTTAAAATGGAAAATATTTCATTATTTATTCTTGAGGGATTTGCTAGCTCAACCTCCCTTTCACACCTTATTTTTTCTTTTTTTTTGAGCGTCATAGATACTGTTTTTCTTTCTGGGGTCTTCAAGGTATGCTCTTCCTTCTTCTGAGCTGGGATGCAGTGAACGAAATCTGCTTTTCTGAGCTCTAACCCTGAGCCCATGTAAGCTTTTCTGGATGTGATGACTTTAAGCCCCTGGTTCCCTACTTACCCCGAGCCCTCGAAATAAATTTTTAGATAGGATTATATGGGAAAACGCATTAAGAGAGGAAAAGGTTTTAAAAATAGCCTAGCATCTAAATCTGGGTGTAATCTCCTCTAATTCTGCCCGTCTGTGAGCACAGGACATGGGGCTGTACCAGCCTGGTGTTGGTAAACTCGAGCCATGTGCTGGACGTGCACTTTACAAACAGTAACAGCTGGCAGCAAAGCACAGGCCAGAGAGCAAAGAGGAAAGGGCAGCACTCTCCCAGTGCTTCAGTTGCATCAACAGCGCAAGGAGAAAGAGGAAGAAATCAGGATGTGCCCAAATTATCCTAATTTTGATGGCATGACTTTCAGTTGCCATGAGACGCTATACAAAACTGTGCACATGTCAAGATTTTATATTGTGATTGCTGAATTTAAGCAGTTGTTATGCTACAAAACCACCAAATATAAGAAATATTTACTTTAAGTTTAAACACAACAACAGAGCTCTTTATTGTTTAACACTGTTTATTTTTTAACATTTTTTTTTTTAACATTCCAGGCTTTTCATAGGTTTTTACTGTGTTTTACTCTGAGGGTGTTTGTACCTTTTTTTCCCTAGCAATGTCAATGGCCACCTGGAAAATGCACAGAGGAAAGCTAATGAAAAATTTTAAATATGTGACAATAAATAGAAAGTGTGATTTCAGTAAGAATTGGAATTTGCATCCTAATTGCTGTGATCAACAACGACTTCTAAACTTCACAACTCATTCACTCTTCTAGTTTCCTTATTGCATGAGCCTTTCCAGGCACCTCATGATACCAAATAATATCATGATTGAGCAGAAATTACTTCTCCAAAAAGATCCAGGCTGGACAAGAGAGCCCCAACAACCCTTTCCATGCAGCCCAAATAACACATTTTCTGTGTAGCCCAGACCCTTTCCAGTTTCAGTTAAACATGTAGAGCAGCAGGTTAATTCACCTCCACTAAACACTTTCCTAGTTCCAGCTTCATTTTCTGCCTCTGCAGGGAATTTATCCCCAGTTACAGTCCTGAATCACTCCGTGGTTGCTGCGCTGTTAATGTGGAACTGCTCCTCTTGCTGCAGACCCCCCATCAATCAGGGCTGGTAACAGAAAACACCAGGACAACTCTAAAACACCTATTCATTTTCTGGTAGGTTTTTTTTGTTTGTTTGTTTCCAATTTATGTTCTGTAAGTAGCTCTTCCTCCCATGTTTGCATGCCTTCCCTGCTCTCCCATCACTGTGCAGGTTCCTCATGTGTTATCTGTGTGCACTAATCCCTGCAACACTCCATTAATTCACGGAACACTCAGCTATTTGAGGCACGGATATTGGAGAAACAGAGCTGAAACAAGCCTGCAGTATCAGAGCTATGCAATAGCTTCCTGTTTTCTTTTTTAATTTCGACGCTGAATGGCCCAAAGTCATTGTAGGGGGTTTCAGTTTGCCAAGCCAAGCCTGTGGTTGCATGTCCTGGGTGAAACTGCCCCTCTGTGCCCTGTGTCCCTGCCCAGGCCACCGTCTCAGCAGTGCCACAGCATCCCTGGGAGGCTGTTTTGCAGCAAAAGGATCCCAGTTCAAAATCCCCATCTTTGGTCAGATTATTTCAGTCCAGATCAGGTCTTTGACCGGGCTCACTGCACAACCCCACCTGCAGTTAGGCCAGCACAGCTTAGGGGAAGATGTGGGACTGCAAACAAACAACATGACTTTGGGCTGCATCAGGCAGAGCTGCTGCCAAAGGAAACATTGATCAAGCTGTACCAAATATTTGTTTTGAAACAATTTTGAAATGTAGTTTCAGAACACTTGTGGATGAAATATGTTTAGCTGGGATAAAAGGCTACAGCCAAAGCTAAATCTGGCTCCTAATTACACAAAATAAACAGACACAAAATTAGACTGTAGAGTCTACATAGGTCATTTTGCTGTGCATATTTAAATACTAGCTACTTAACAACAAAAATACTAAATACATCTTTTTAAATCCCTCATGCTTGTCACCCTGCTCACCAAACTACAGCCTACAATCCATGTTTAGGAGTAAAGGGGATTCCTGGGCAATGCTGGACCCCTCACCCAGGCACCTCCTCACATCACTCGAGAAGTACAGCAAAAAGAGCTTTTGGCTAAAATGTCCCTTCTCACTGTTTCACATCAGCTTTATTTTTGTTAATGATGTTGGGGCTGGAACACTTAAGAAACAGAGGTAATTGAGAAACCATACCTCTAAAAATCTGTTGTTTGAAGTTTGGCATGTAAGAAAATACCTTTGTTCGATCTATACGTAATGTTTTTCATGTGGCAACTGTTTTTCCTTTAAATGATAAAACATCGAAACCTGAACTAAAAATAACCCTGTTGACTGTTCCAGCTCAGGAAATTTCTATGAGCCAAGTTTTGTTGTTTTTTTCACTGCCTGTTATTCCAAGTTAAGTCAGCTCAGCAATTGCTGACTCCACAATCACAACTGCTTTTGTACAATCTTCATTTACGTTCTCTTATTTTTGGAAACTATGACAAAACATCAGCTGGAACACTCAGTCCAGCGTTTTCTTAACATACCCGCGCTAAAACAGCCGCTGAGCATCTGCAAGAGAAATATTCTGTAGCAGTGCACAGTCCCCTAAAGGATGTCTCAGATCCCTACCTGGCCGGTCCTTTAACAAGTAAGGATGCTTCTGATGCCGGTGTTTAAAATCACCCCTGGGCTGTGATTACAATAATGACTTCATGCAGCAATAAACATTTGAAGAAGAGCAGTTCTCACTCTCCCAAATCCTTGACCAGCATTATTCATCTTTTAGTAGTTCTACATCTCTGTTGTTCCCTCCGTGCTTCGAAGGAGAATTTCACTTTGTTTCCCGTAAGAACTTGGCTTTCAGCTCGGGTAAGGATCCGACAGCAGAGGGGGAAATGATCTCTTAAGTTATATCAAAGAACATTTCCTCTTAAAACTAAATCTGTCATTTAACAACCCAGAGAGCCAAATGCCCCAAGGAAGACGGGATCCCCCAGGCTGGGGGCACACGCGGAGCTCGCCGTGCCCTTGCCGGCAGCGGCTCCGGAGGCGACACCGCCGCATCCCGCGGGCTGCGGGCACAGATCCCTGTTCTTCCAGAGGCTCCACAGCCACACCTGCTGGCTGCCGCTGGCAGGACCAGCCTGCGGAGGGTCCGCACCTC
The DNA here is from genome assembly GCA_013396755.1 of Sclerurus mexicanus. Lineage (NCBI taxonomy): Eukaryota > Metazoa > Chordata > Aves > Passeriformes > Furnariidae > Sclerurus > Sclerurus mexicanus. Next base: position 1,141,341 of record VWZF01004021.1, read on the forward strand.
CGAGCGGGGTCACACACAGCGCTGCGTGCGGGTCAGAAGCGGAGATCCCGTGCCCCGAGCTGCCCCAACCCGCTCCGTACATCACAGGGCATTGCGTGCTGCCTGCTGCTTCGACCGCGGGCTTTGCTTTGCTCCCCCTCCGGCTGGGTGGCCACAAAGGGGTTTTGGGGTTTTTTTTCTCATCCTGTTCACTCTGTGATTTTTCCTTGCAAAGGGCTGGATCTGGTGCTTTCCCACAACACATTGATGCTTTTCGAGGAGCAGGCTCGGCGCACTTGCCCACTGTCTCTGCATCTACTCATGTGCAGAACACATAATTCATGTTTTGTGAAAGACCTTACGGGACTTTAGGGAAACACAGGCTTTTGGGGCCCCTTTGGGACGTTCCTGGGCTCCTCTGACCATCTCTACTTTGCTGCACACACCCCCAAACCAAGGCCGGTTTGCTCTACAGGAGCAGGTTACCAGTGTGTACACAGCTATGAACTGATATCTGTTCATATCGTCAGCTAATCCATAAATTACTATCATTAGGTTATTGAGAATCTTCCCACCTAGTGCTATTCAGTGTCTGTTCTCTACTTTAATTATCCCATAATTTTTGTTGCCATTGCACCTACTTCGGTAACACCTGGGATGTCTGGGCCTTGTTCTGCTCTGTGTAACCTAGTTCATGGTTTTTGGCTCATCCTCCTGAATTGGTACAGCGGGTGGGTGGAAGGTGAGTTATTATTTTAGCTCCCAGTTCTAGGGTAGGTAAGGGCCCCAGAGTTTTACTTAAATTATACTGGAGAGAATATTCCCTCCAGGAGCACTCTGGTGGCTGAGGACTGTCCCAAAATACTCCTCTAATTTGTTAGATAGGGGTTATGAATGGACTGTCAGGGTAGCTGTGGCAACTGTCCATCCACTGCAGGCTGTTCCACCTCTCCTTCTCTCTATAAACAATGATCTGGCCCTGTATCTTTATTGTCAAATTGCATTTACATGTGCTGCCCTACCCTTTATGTTCTGTGGCCACGATTCACAGCATGAACAGATCTTAAGTTCTTACAGTCATGCAGTTTTTGAGCATGGAATAGGAAACAAGACAAGGTACCATAAGATCATCAACTTAAACCCTCTGGGCAGGCAGGAAATGCAGCATCTCTGACTACAGATTCTTCCCCCAGTGTGCAGCATCTTCTCTGAGCGAGTCAGAAGATGCAGCAGGCCAGCCCAGGGGGATCCAGGCTCCCTGCCAAAACTGTTTCCAGATTTTACCACACGTGGATTTTACCATATCCACATTAGTACGTTCCTCTTCTGCATATCTGAGGGATACCACCCAAATTTAAGACTGCCAGCCTGGAGCTTCTTAAACTAAAGGACCCAGGTGAGAAAGGTAGGATCCCTGTTCCAGTAAGTAGAGATATTCTTCCATAAACAGCTTAGAGCATCTGATTTAATAGTTTAATTATTGCCTAACTGCAGTCATAGGAAGCGTTTTCTGGGGATCTCTGCTTCTCTCCCTTGGCTATTTGGGTGAAAACCAGATGCTTCCAAGCTAAACAAATGAATCAGATGTCTGAAATGGAGGGACTGACACCGCTCTAAATGCAGAGGAAGAGACCAACTTCCTGTTTGGAAAGAACATCCTCCATCCCTCCATTTCCATTTAGCTTCCAGCTTCCACTTCTGGCTGCTGCTGGCCACTTCCACGGGGGGCACTTTAAAATGATGCTTTTATGCCGTCTCTGTGGGATTCATCTTACATGGAAACCCTAAAAGAAACACAAATAAACATACTAAGACAACATAAAATAAACCCTCCTGGAGGCTCTCAAAATGTTTGTGGAAGGATTTTGAAGGGTTACAAACACTTCTGAGGAATCCAAGGAGCCTGATGGATAAACTGCTTTCCCTTTCTTCTCTCGTCCACTTCAAAGCTCCATTTCATTTGAAGCGTTAAATTGACTTGTTATAACTCAACACCTTCTGAAAATATATCTGTAACACAAAGGCAACCCATCCTCAACAAATTCAGTGACTCTGAAGATTTCAACACACCCCACTACAACTACCAGAGATCTGGAAGGACACACCAGAAGCAGGGAGGGAAGGAGTGACCCCTCTCCACACTGTAATGCAGCCGTGGGAGGGAAGCTTGGCCTCTGGTCTTTCCTTTTCCCCATTCCCCACGAATGAATGAGATCCTTCACTGCCTTTTCTATTGCAAGGGAAAGCATGAGTCAGAAGAGCCTGCTGCTGGTGAAAGCTTTGCTGGTGTGCCCTCAACAGAGTGCTTCATCTTTCTTTGTTTGAGTTTTCATGGTGCTAATCAGTTATTAGAAATGCCTGCTATTACCATGAGCGTTCTGGATTTGTAAAAGAGCTTTTTGCTCGCTATTTATTTCAAGACTTAATGAACAAGCTCTCCTTGTGGAAGAAGACATTTTAGGTATGCTCTTAAAAAATGAAATAGAGCAAGCTAGTAAAAAAGAAAATGCATCTCAATTAGATTATTCTTCCTCCATCTGTTCTCTCAGATCTTTTTATGGCAGGAAATTGCCTATTGGATTTTTGATTTTGCTTAATGGAAATGGCAAAACTTAAATCCATTCCCATTCCCACTGACATCAGGGGAAACAAGATTCAGTGTCTGAACAGAACACTTTTTTTTTTAAACCATTAGTGGCTGCAACTGCATCTCGGTGAACATACTAATTATAACACCAGTGAATTTAAATTAACTTAAATGCTTAGAAAACTGTGGATGGCACTTACACTTGTGAATCTCCTTGGCATTTCTGAAAATCCCAACTTGGCTGTTTAACAATCTCTGATGTGTGACATTGTTCCTGTGTGGACACCTCGATTAAACCCTCTGAACTCCCCCTATGAGTCAGGGCAACAGACTAACCAAACAGGGTTTCTAAGAGAAAATGGGGTTTCTAATAGGAAATAGCATCCCCAGTAAGGCAGTGAGCTGAGGAAACCTTTTCCTTGCGTTTTTAGGATGCTGGACTTCAGGAAGTGCCATCCCTGAAAATCCTGGGCTCTATAAAAAGCTCTGAAGACGTGCCCAGCTGCTTGACAGACAGGATGTTGTGAATAGATAATAATTCAGCTGGTGAAAAGAGATACAGAGATTGTATCCCGTAGTCTTGTATTCACATGGGGATTGGTAAAATGCATTCCAAATCTCCAGTCAAAAAGCCTGCTGTCTTCCAAAGTGAAATGAATCCAGGTCTGCTCTGTTCCTCCCTGTGCTTCCCCTCTGAGAAGAGGGATGTGCAAGAGCAGATCCTTCCCGCTGACTCATTCTGCTCCATAAACCCTATCCGAGGGCTGAGACTAAGGGAATTATCCTGGCTCGTTAGGAAGCTGTTCACCTCCACGTTTATAGTTCAGCACTGCCAGAACAACTACTGCAGGGTACTGTTACTATTATTACTAAGAATAATAGCAATCAATACCTAACAGCGTGACTGAGAGCATGGTTTGCACCAGGAGTTACCTCTCCTCTCCACAATTCCAAACCTCTCCACAATTCTATAACAGCAGGTGGGCAATAACAGAATTTTATAAAACGCGGGATAAAATCTTTAGTGGGAGTGCTCACTTGGGAAAACTTCCAAGTCACCACGCTGTTAACCATGTGTGCTATGTCCCTGAAGTTCCACGTCGTGGTTTCCTCACTTTTCCAGCGCTTTCTCTTGCGTTGCTCCACAGGGCTCTTCAGACAGCCCTTGTCACTGATCCTCACGGGGGCTCAGTGCCAGCACCGCTGCCTGGTTTTGATATGGACGATGTGGAAAACCATCTGCAGGGCAAACAGGCCCAGGTGACCTAGGAATAACAGAGATTACCATCCCCCAGAGATTTATAAAACAGCTCTGCCGTTTGGTTTCTACAATAACAGTGCTGCATTTAGAGATAAACCTTGCACTGCTCTGAATCTGGAAGCAGAGTGTAATGGTAACTCTGACCTCAGATGCAGGCACGTTATGTGTCACCATTTTAATTTAGTTTTTAGATTATTATTTTCCTTTTGCTAATTGTATCCAGAAGCTCATGTGCAAGAGATGGCTTCTTCTGTACCCGCTGAATTAGAGGTGCCACTCCCTTCCCAAAAAACCCCACATATGTATTTTCCATGCACAACATAAACCCCAAACCAGTTCGATAAGAAGCAGATTCTGTTTGTTTTAAAAGTTCTCAGGGCATGAAAGCATGGACTGAAAAAACCCTCCTGCTACATCAAAACTGACTCTAAGGCACACGGTGCCCTCATTTCCCAAAGTCATCAATGTCCCAATCCTCCTGCAATTAGCAACTGCTAATGAAGGTGATGAGCAAAAGAGAGCAGGATTTTGGCACAGTACCCAACCTATCAACAGGACAAACCAGAAGTGATTAAAAGAGATGAGACAGCATGAAGGAGAAGGACAAGGTAGGGAGGCAAAGTACTGAACACTTTTAGCTCTTCCAAACGTCAGAGAAGGGTCCAAATTCTCTGCAGTGGCACAACTGCTACCCAGGTCCTCCTCCCATCATCCAGCCCAAGGTCTCCTTACTGAGTTGTTCCAATTCTGCAGATCATTCCATGCCTATTGGATGCCTTAAACTATTAAAACAAACCCTTACTCTTAATAAAGAAGTAACACTTCTGCTATCTTTATGACAATCACTACAATAAAGTATGATTTACAAGCAATAACCTTTTATTTATGATCAGTCTTTCCCTGAGCTCTTACATTACTGTTGTGAAGGTACTCAATTGCTTGTTCCAACTGGAAAAGGTATTTTTAAGCCCTTTTTTTTGTCCAATCCATGGAAATAATGTTGGATCTCCTCTAGAATTGTATGATGGATAAATTCCAACGCTAAGTGAAGTCTTTTTTTTCTGCCTAAATACATGAATGCAGTTGACAATATTCTTAGGGTGAAATCCTTGTTGGTAAAAGAAGAAAAACACTTTCTACCATTTCTACCACTTTCCTTTCATTAGCTTAAAATATCCTCTTAAATGTATTTTATTTACAGTAATAAATCATAGCTAGCAACTCCCATACTAAAAGAATCACAGCAAAAATGTACTTTTCCACAGTGGGGTCCATTTACCATTTAATTTTTACATTACTGTCTGTTGATATTTTGAAGCAGCTTTAGGTTAAAACCAAAGCTATTTTTAACTCAGTATAAAAGTATCTGTCATTTTAATTACCTTTCTTTTATTATTTTAATTGAGGGCGGCACTCTCCGTGGTGCCACGTCTCCTTCCTGCCACCAAGAGCCAGGACATCGGTCTGCATTTAGAGGGAACCTCGAGAGCAGCTGAGGGACCCAGATGGCAAAATGTGCCATTATCCCCAATTAAAAATTGATAAGAACTAAATTTTTAAAACATCCAGTTACTGTTAAGAGTGGAAGTGGGCTGAATACACAGCAGAGAAGCAAGAACCCAAATTTAGACCCTTATAATCTGACTAAAAGTTACTGTTCCTGTACTTTGCAGAAGTCCATTTAAATCAGAGTGAGCTGGTGTGTCTGGCAAGGAGAAAATCCAACCTCCCCTATATCCAGACTAAAGTTCTTGCAGACCTTCCATGGACAGAGGTCTGAACTCAAACTAAGATTCTAGGGCAGCTCTCTCCACTGCAGCCCCACAATACTGAAGCATCTTTGCAAGGAAATACTTGTAGATAATCCCTGCTCCGTTTGGGGATGGCACAGAACTGGAGTAATAACTACACCGCCCCTTTTGTGGCCAATGTGCACTGGGGATCCCGGGAAGAGAGCCAGAGCAAAGTGATGTAATCCACAGCTGACAAAAAGGGCACCTGGGGAGGCTGGGGCAGGGCAGTGTGAGCTCCAACACTGACCTTGGAATTGCAGAACCGGGAGGAGCCTCTCAGCCAGCTCTGCCTTCCCTCTGCCATGGCCTGATGGGGCTGAGCACAGGAGAGGGCTCTGGTATGGAAGCAGCCACAGCAACACCCAGGAAGGATAACCAGCAATTCCCAAGAGCTCACACATATCCCAGGAAGGATAACCAGCAACTCCCCACAGCTCATACAAATTCTTCCACCGCTTAGTTTAAACCAGGGCTGCTTTTGCCAATGTAATTTCCAAACTTTGTCTCCAAAATTTAAATTTATTTTATATGTTTGTTTGAATTTGGTGGCAGGGCACTGTAGAAACCATTTGTTTTGTGCACGGAGCAGCCTAAAGTCCCCACATACCCTGGCAGTGACACAGGGACTGATTTTTTTGGAAGTAGCTTGGGATATACTAATTTTAAAACATCCTTGTGCCACGCAGTCAACAGAGCAGAAATTGCAGCTGGTTCTTCAGAGGAAAAAGGAGCTTCCAAAGTATTGATACGACTGCCAGCCACACATTGCTGCCGGGTAGGATTAAAGAGAAAATGTTCCATTAGATAATGTCAACACACTGTTCCCTGCTGGTGTCAGAGGAGGAGAATGCTGTCACCGATAGGACATTGCTGCCAAGGCTCCCGAGCCAGGTGGGAACAGCCGAGGATTTCAGGTTTGACTCCGGTTTGGTGCCGGCGTTTGGTTTTTGTTTATTTGGCTGGGCAGGCTGAGGGTGATGAGCTTCAAAGGGCAGAGAGCTGCCCTTGGGGCGGGGGATGCCCTGTCTGGGCACTGCAGCAGCCTCTTAATGCTGCATTAATTAATGTGCTCAAACGATGCTCATTAGGCGTACAGGTCCAGGCGTGCCCTCCTTCTTCACAGGCTGCTCTCTCCCTCCCGAGTTAGCAGGAGCTAAATATAAGCTGTAGAAGGGCAGAGGAGCAGCAGGGGCATGTCGAGTGCAAACATTACACTAAAGTCTGCGCGATGGGAGGAGGGGGACAGCCCCGAGTAGGGGACTGCTCGGTGGGAGCCGTTCCTCCCTGGCGCGGGCAGTGATGTCTCAGTGCCCGGGCAGTGATAACTCCTCCTCCTAACCTCCTGGACCAGCTGTCTCCCCTGCAGTGAATCCCTGTGTGAGCAGGGGGACAGTTCTGTGTGTGCAGCCCCAGGGCACGGCCCGGGCGGGTGCGCTGTCTGGGTTCCATCCCGGACCCTTTTCCCCATGGTTTTTCCCCAAATTCCTCCCGCACCCCCCTCCCGCGGCGCGATGGGTCAGCCCGGTCCCCCCCCGCCCCTCCCGCAGTGGGCCGGGCCGGCGCTGGCCCCGCCCCCGCGGAGGGAGCCGCCATTGCGGGTTGTTTGTGCGGCCGGGCGGGCGCGGAGGGAGCGCGGCCCCGGCGGTGCCGCGGCACGGACTCTTTGCCCGCCATGTCCACCCCGGCCCGGCGGCGGCTGATGCGGGACTTCAAGAGGTGAGCGGGGCCGCGACCTGCCGCCCTCCTGTGCCCTCCCGTGCCCTCCCGCCCGGCGAGGGGCTGGCACGGAGCCCCTCCGCGGGCACGGGCGGCGCTGGGGCTCCCGCACGGGGAGCGGCGCTGCCGGGGGGTCCCTGAGGGGAATGGAGGGTCCCTGAGGGGAATGGAGGGTCCCTGAGGGGAGCGGGGAATCCTGAGGGAAGCGGGGGATCCCTGAAGGGAGCGGGGGGTCCCTGAGGGGAGCGAGGGGTCCCTGAGGGGAGCAGGGAATCCTGAGTGGAATAGGGGGTCCGTGAGGGGAGCGGGGGGTCCGTGAGGGGAGCGGGGCTTTGTTCGTGCGGCCTGGCCGGGCGCCGACGGCTGGGGGCGTGTGAGGACAGAAGTTGGAGCGGTGTGTGCGGCCGGGGACAGCCCGGGGTGTCCGCGGGCACCTCCGCCAGACCCCTCCTGTCCGAAGGCTCCAGCTTCTGGGGTAGCTCGGGCAGCGTTTAGAAGCTTGTTGGGCTGGCGGCTCTCTCTGAAAATTAAGGGTTTTTTGGGGTAGGCACCTGAAACCGAAGCGCCCTTTAATGTTTTTGAGCGCATGCTGCTCTCTCCGAAGTTCCGTGAGGAATCATTTGTGTAATCCATGCAAATTCCCAAGGGAGCAGTTATTAGCTGCGCTCTTTTAAGTGTTAATGGCCGAACCACTGACTCTGGAATAAATTGTTTCCAGTGTGACACGTAAACGCGCTTAGAGCAGAGTGTGGGGAAGGGTGGGGGTTCCTCTGTAAGATTTACAGTAGGGTTTCTCCGGGCTGGAGTGGCTCAGGAGTAGCTGGAGGTGAGTCAGCTTTGATAGCGTCTCTTTTTTTAGCATAGCGATGTTATCCCAGTCCCTGAAAATACACCAGTAAACAGCTGGTGTGTATTGTAGTTGCGCGTAAGGCTGCAGCAGCAAAAGCCCCGTGTGTGGATTTCCAAGAAGTAGGAGGGTTTGGGGATGTGGAGCCCTCCCCCGGTGTTGTGCGAGAGTGTTGGTGTTTGTTAAGAGGGTGTTGCTTGATTCCCGTTCAAATCAAAACAGGATATTCAGACTTTTTATTGTATTTGCTTACACAGATGACATGAACCAGTGATTTTTTTCAGGCTGAGTGACTAAGTAATTTTTCAAGATTGCAATCGGATCTGGGGTTTATGCCCTCATAGTCCTGGAAGGACTGGTTTAATAATTTTGCAGTTAAGGCTGCAGAGGAAACTTTAAAGCTGTGGAAAAGTATAACCAAGTAAATGCAAACTAAATCAAATTTATTTTTCACATGTATGACACCCTTGATGCTCCAAAAGTTATGTAACTTTTCCGTGTCAGTTTTTGTTTTACTCTGCCCTTTCCTAGTTGCATATTTGTTTAGCCTCGTGTTACTTGTACTTCTACTGAAACAACACACTGTGCTGTGAACTCTTGATTCACGTCATTAAATATCAGCTGCTTTCGCACACTGTGATTGTCAGGAGCAGTGAAGAGAGAACAGTTCAGCAGATTTTGTATCTCCTCTAATTTGTTTGACTAAACCAAAAGGAAAAAAGTTTTATTTATTTATTTATTGTTGACTAAAAGCTATTACAAATACCACATTTCCCTGAGCTGTTGAAGACTTGCAGGCGCTTTCAGGGTCAGTCCCATTTGCAGTCCTTGCCAGATCCTTTCTGTAGTTAGCCCCTGTGTCAGTAGGGTGCACATATGCTTTAAAGTTGATCTAAGCCCCCGAGCCACGTTCCAGATGCATTTGTCGGGCCAAGGCTCAGGCATTGGTGCTGGCAGGCAGCCCAGCTGTCACGCAGGAAGGAGTCCTGTTCCTGCTTTCCTTGACCAAAATAGTAGGTGGTTTATGCTGTTGATCCTGAGCTGTCTGAACTGCATGTGCTCGGAGAGCAGCGATGTAAACACAGGGTTCAGAGGGGCTCTGGGCTGCTCTGTGGGGCAGCACCGCGGCTCAGCATCCACGGACACGTGGCATTTGTCCCAGGCTGAGGCACTGCAAGTGCAGGATTGCCTGGCTGTGTGCTCGTGTCAGCTCTCAATAAATCTGCATTTGCACACCAGTATTTAGTTAGAATTTGTCCCCTGGTCTGCAGAGCTGTTCGTGGCAACTTGATTGTAAGCTACTGTGCTGTGATCAAACCTCATGGTAACACTCAAGAATTTCTTGTGAGGCAAAGGCAGTCACTGCATTTTTCTTACTCTTGCATAACTGGAGGCAGAACAGGGGAGGAGAGTGAGAGCTGTCACTGAGGGGGCTTGATAAGGCAGAATGTTTGGGACTCGCTTGTTTTTGTTGTTCAGGGTCCCTCCAATGTGATGGTTAAGCAGAAACACTGATACACGGAAGGATGGGGAGTGTTTGGATCGTGGTCTTTGGCTACAATACATATTTCTGTCTGGTTCAAGTTTATGAGGCTTTCAGAAAGTAACATGCTTTTCCCTAGTCCAAGGATTAAGGAACTAAAAATAATTTAAAATGCCCCCGTGATTGCTTTAGCGATAAACACGTTGTTGAACTGGTAAGAGGGAGCAGTACACAGGTTTCCCCTTGCTCCCTTTTGAAGCAATCAGCTTGCCAGTCAAAGTAGGCTTATACCAAATTTAGCCACGTCGCACACTCCGATCTGGGAATGCAGGAAAAGCTCCACTGACAGTCCCTTGTGCCGAGTCCCAGCCAGTGTGCTCTGTGTGTCACTGCCTGGCTCTCGGCTCCTGGTCGTGCCTGCAGCTTGTTCTCTTCGTGTGGCAGCCAGCAGCAATTGCTCTTTCAGTGTAAATCCCTGCTGTCTGTAGTGCTTTAAATTGTTCTTCCACTTAATCCTTTGCTCTCTGAACACTTAATCAGACCTGTTGGGCTCTTGCACTGTCTCCGTGTAAAACATGGGAAAACCTTGATGGGTGTTGCCTTGTAGGTTTGTCTTTTGGAGTATTGATAATCTGCATGTAATGCTTTTTGTACTCTGATTTGAAATGAGAAAATATTTACAAAATGTGGATATTACTGTTAAATTCTACTTGCAGGTGGAAATATTTCATCTATATAAGACTTGTCATTCTGTGTTTGTAATTTTTAGATTGCAAGAGGACCCTCCTGTGGGTGTCAGTGGTGCACCATCTGAGAATAATATAATGCAATGGAATGCAGTTATATTTGGGTAAGAGTTTTTGGTCCCTAGGAATTTCTATATCACAGGGCTAAATATAGCAACCTAATGTTTGTTTTTACAGTTATTCTCTTTTTTTCTGTACATAAAGTCAGCAAACTTAGAAAAATTACCAAGTGGTAAAAACCTGTTTTCAGGAATGAAGTAGAATGCATTGGAAAGAAAAATTTTAAATTTTCAATTTGTTCAACTTTTTTTGTTGAATAAAGTTTGTATGTGGCTTAATAAAGAGGTTGGACTGTGTAGGAGTTTGGTTATGAAAAAGCAGGATTCCTCTTTACAGTACATAAGCACCACATGTTCTTGGCCATTAAATCCAGATGTATTAGCAGTGATTGGATTGATTCCCTGTGGGACGAGGTACAGGGTCTGTCTGGGAAATTACATTGTGTATCCTACAGAAGAGGAGCTGGTTTAGTATTCTGTTATAAAACTGAAGGATGCTTGCTAGTAATCTGCTCATTAATTCCAATCTAGTCACGTAATGGCACATGTATTGCTTGGGATGATGATAAAGTAGATATCCCAAACAGCAGAGTGACTGTGGGGGAGTGTCTTAGATACAGCAAAGCTCTCAGACATTTGCTTCTGAATGCTTCTCTAAATATTTAAATTATTGCCTCTACCGATATCCTGGGAAGGATGAAGAAGAATATATAAATTTGTCATGGCGTTTATTTATTGCCTGTGTGAAAGTAAGCAATGATCGCTTTTAACTGGAGTTTCTTTTTCAAACCTTTCAGGCCAGAAGGGACGCCTTTTGAAGATGGTAAGCCACTAACTTTTCTATCCTTTGACATAAACATTGCCAGTATTAACACTGTTCTGCTTTGGAAAAATATTAGATGCTATCTGTATATAATACAAAACAAACCAAGCAAGCGAAGGAGTGAGGCTTTTTGGCTGTAAAAATATGTATCTTGATCTAAGCCGTGTCTTGTCACAGTGGCTGATGGTTGGTTAGGAAGCTACAAAGCAGTGCTTCTACCAAGCCTTGTTTATACATGTCCACTAGAGCTTTCAGCAGGGGATGTTGGCCCAGTGCTGCCAGATGTGTTTTCACAGCTCCATAGCTGAGCTCAGCATGGCCGGGCTGTTCTCATTTCATCTTTCTGGCATGTTTGATTCATTGCTGTTCTCCTAATGAAGAACAGGTGAAAAACCTTGAATTGTTCTGAATATAGAACTCAGTGAGGGTGAGGGAATCCCAAATTTGTACATAAACATGAAAGTTGGTGTGTAATGAACCTCCCTTAGGCATATGAGGAATAATGAGTTTAATAATTATAGTATTATTGCAGTAATTGGCAGCAGATGGGTTTTTCTCTGTGTTGGGCTGGAGGAGTTACAGTAAATTATTCACTGATCCATAATAAAGGTTTTCAGTGAACCAGTTAAAAGCTCCAAAGACTGAGATTGCTGATTATGAAATTCCAGTGTTTTTTTGCTGGCACCACAGTGCCTTCTTAATGAAACGCCTTAAAGTCACCCGAGTCCATGGAACCAGCACGTTGGGTCATGGAAGAAGTGCAGGGCAGTGGGATAATGTTGGATCTAGCCATGTATATAGTGAATCTCCAAGCTTGCACCCAGCTTCTGCTGCTAGGTTTATTACTCTTAAGTTTCATTATCACTTGAAATACAAGAAAAGAAATCAGACTCAGTACTGTTTGTTTATATAATGGTGAGAAGAAAGCTTGATCATGGAGCACATGAATTCATTTCTTGTATATATTCCTGGAGATGTACTTTTGTTGTTAGTTATCTGACTGTATTTATCTTTGTTTGGACAGGTACTTTTAAACTAGTAATAGAATTTTCCGAAGAATATCCAAATAAACCTCCAACTGTTAGGTTTTTGTCAAAAATGTTCCATCCAAATGGTGAGTAAATCATCTTTGTTTAGCTATAATACCCATTAAGTGTTATGGTGTGGTCACATATTCTCCAAACCTCCAGAATGCTTAACAGCTCTTCATCTCTCTTCACTGCCATCTCCTAAGTAGATGTCTAGGACAGCAACTATTTGATGAAAAATTAAGTTATGATGCTATTAAGAAGCAGCTATCTGCCTCTTTCTAATCAATATGTACCCTCAGTAGCAAAGCCTGTAAGTATTTTCAGCAGCAGCTGCTTTTAGGTTGGCTCAAAGAGGCAATTCTGGCTGCAGATTCCTGCCCCCTTCCTTTTAACAGCAGTCATGTCTGTGCAGCCACATCATGAGCTGCAGGGACCTGATGGAGCCACATTTATTTCTGCCAGGTTCAATTTCAGCCATGGTTCCTCTCCCAGCATTTGATAGGTTTTGTTCAGTTATTCATGCATGCAGAAAACCCAAACCCTGCCTCCTGCCCCTCTGTAACAACAATAAATCATGCACTGTGCAGGCCAGTGTGTCTCTGCCAGGAGGTTTTTAGTTTGTTGGGTTTTACTGGCATGAACACCTGGAGGATGGGGAGTCTCAGATTCACACAGGCTCCATGAATGCAAACAGAGGTAGGAGTTCAGGCACACTTTTACATCTTTTCTGTTGGCCACCTTGGTGCATCTCACAGTGAGTGCAGAGTGTGTGAAAACAGGCCAGGAATTCACCCTGTCCAGCGTGTGAGTTCCACTCCTGCGGTAAATGCCTTGCTGCTCTCTGGGAGGCCTCTCCCCTCTGCCAGTGTGAGCCAGTCACACTGGAGGAGCAGGAAAGCCAGTCTGCCCATTCCTGTGCTGATGCCACAATCTTCAGACCCTCCTTTTCCTCTTTAGTGTTCTGTTCATTTCAGGAATAAATCTTCAAAACACATCAGGCTACAGAAGGTTGTGACATAACTGCTGTCCTCTTTCCTAAAGCACTAATTTAAGTACAGACTGCTTTGGAACAACAACTCTGCCTGAACAGTGTGTAGTGAACTATAAATGTGATACCTGTTGTGTTTGCAGTGTATGCGGATGGCAGCATATGCTTAGACATTCTTCAGAATCGCTGGAGTCCAACATATGATGTTTCATCTATTTTAACTTCAATTCAGGTAACTTTGCATCTGTTTTACCCAATAATTATGGTGTTGTTTCTACTCCAGAATACACAGGTCAGTGATGGGGATAGCCAGGTGTCTGTATCAAGGGGAACTTCCAATCCTCCTGAGCTAAGCAGCAGCCTTTTAGATCAAATAAAGGCAGAGGTGCTGACCTACATAATTACTAATTCTGAGCTGCAAATCTGCCATTATATATTTTTGTACAGGAAAGCAGTTACTGGTTTGGCTTCATTTTCAACTGTTTTTAGTCAAGATAGGACATCAGATGCAGAAATTTGCCTGGTGTTTCAAATACTAACCTTTATTGTGAAGTCCTCAAGGGGACAATACTGCTGGAACCTACTGCTTGGAATAAGTGAAAATGGCCTGGCACAGCAGAAAAGCACATTTCCTTTTCTCCTGTGTGATTGTTTTTATTTTTCCACAGTGTAGTTTTGTAGGAGATATCTTAAGCACCTCTGTAGCCCTGAATGACAGTAGTAGTGTAATTACCAAATAGTCAGTTAGCTTCATAGCGCTGACTGACACAGAAGGACTGTGTGTCCCTCTTAGGTTTGTGAACCTAAAAGTGTGTGTGGCACTACCCCTTACGCAGGGTATAATTTGAGGTTCAGCAATGTAATTAGAGGTGCCTAACCATGAGTTTAACTGGGGTTTTTACAGCTGGGCCCTTCTGAGTCATGTCTGCCCTCTGAAGCACATTTGACTTGAAAGTTGTAACTTGCTTTTCCCTGATTTGAATGTGTTGGTTTGTCTCACATTTTGTTTTCCCCTCTTTGCAGTCTCTGCTAGATGAACCCAATCCAAACAGTCCAGCAAACAGCCAGGCAGCACAACTTTACCAGGAGAACAAACGTGAATATGAGAAAAGAGTTTCAGCCATCGTTGAACAAAGTTGGAATGATTCGTAACAGCTGCTCTGTTACTCTCCATCCTCATAATCCTTATGTACAATTTAACTCTCCATAGAAAGGCTACCAGAAATTTCAAGTGCCACAGTTCTATGAATTTGCATAAAAACTCATTTGCAAACAAAATTAAGGCCTCCAGTTTAGGAAAGCTAAAAGCTTGTGTATCTCGATTAACGTCCTTTTTATTGCATGGTATGAACTAAGTTATTGCTACATAAATTTGTAATATATCCTGTTTGTATTTTTTTTCCAAGTGTATAATGTTGGTGTGGAGTTTTCAAGACAGAATATACACATTTTGTAAATCTGTACTTTTTCAAATATTGAATGCCTTATTTTTGAATTCTTTAGATTTTTAAATTGGAGAAAAGCACTTAACAAAGTTTTTATATATGAATATTTCATGTAAAACTGTTAAATACATAACCTTAGTGCAAGACATTCTGCTCTCACTCTGTATCTGTTTCCAAGGGCTCATTTTTAGTCCATTTCTCCTTTTGGTCTATGCTGATGATACCATGCACTTTGCAAACAGGAAAGTTAGTCCATGATGTAACTCTCTTCACAAGATGCCTTTGCTTCTGCACCAGAGCTTGACTTGGTTCTTTGTGTCCTCAGTTGTATGAGGAAGAGAAGTTTTTTGGGAGCTGCCAGTTACACATGGGGAAACAGATGTAACTATTTTGCTAGAAGTGCCACATTAAACCAGCAGGGGAGTTGCAAACGTGACCTGGATGAACCAGGCTTGGTGATAATGTATTCTAGTAACTTTGATTTTGCAGGGAGAGTGCATGTTACCAAGTTGTAAAATGTTGACATTTCAATCTGTCCTATATCCACATACTGTAATATAGTTTTGAATATCTTCTAATAATTAAAGAGGTGTCCTATTAGTTTCCCTTGGGGGTAGGGAAAAAATTAATCACTAACAGTTGATAATCACTTGTCCATGGGATTTCATATAAAGATGGAAAATCACTGTGGCGACACCTTTAAATTATTCACCCCAGAGTTTTTGTCCTATATATCGACATCATTCATCTGATTTTAGAGGTGGACAGTCAGAGACGTGGAGATCTGCAGGGTTTTAGTGTCAGGCTGGAGGTGTGAGCCACTCCTGGGCATTCCCCACTGTGAGTTTCAGGTACAAGAGCACCTTTGCCTCAGGTTTATCACAGTAACATAATTCATAAGAAGCATCAAGCACTGCACTGCTCGTGCTGCTTGCTTCAGATCTCGGCTCCCTGAAGATGGCTCATCCCAATACAGTCCCAAGCCAAAACTGCAGGACTTGGATCTTCACAAATGTGATTAACTCGTCTACTGTGAGTCGTCCCTTTGGGATTCTTCACCGTAGTGCAGATAAATGTGTGTAATTGCAGAATTGAGGCCTTAGGCTGCGAGAAGTGAAGAAATCACAGCTTGGGGTAGTATATCTGCAGCTTCTTTGTGGGAGGTTTTGTATTAATAGTCAATTAATCCAATGTGTCAAACAAATAAAGCTTTAAATATTTAGAGATTAGGAGGTGCCTAATAAAAAATTTACAGGGAAAAAGGAAGATTCCCTGATCACTACAGTGGCACTAAGTAATTCAGAATAAAAAAAAGATAGGATAACAGAGACGAATAAATACTTCACATTTAACATGTCAAGGTTCTGTAAGAATTGTTGATGTATATAAAGGTGCACCAGGGGAGGAGGAGCCTTCTCATCTGGCCAGACTTCCAGACCTGTGTTTCTGTTCGAGCTTTTCACTGTTTGTGGAAACTGTCCCAGGCAAATACGGTGCCTTACTTGTTTAGAGTTGCTTTCTGGAAGGGGAAAGATGTAATCAGCAGGCAATCTGCTGTAATGTGTGAGTTGGCAAGGCAGGCTCCCATCCCTCCTTTGGACGGGGCTCTGGGGTGAGTGGCTCGTTGGACTGTGAGGGGGAAACAGTGGGCGGTGTTTGTGTGTGAGCAGCCCCAGCTCCAGCACGCTGTCTGATTTGTTATTTAGGCAGCAAAACCATTATCTGGCCTTCTCTCCCTGATTTTGCTAATCTTTCTGATGGAAGAGCTTCAGCTGAGTACAGAATTCATGTGCCCTGTGTCAACATGGTGGTGATGGCTCACAGATCCTCCTCAGGGCACCCGGCTTCCTTAGAAGGTGTCATCTGTTATAAACCCTTGGATCCAGCCCTGGCCATACAAACACCATGCAGCCAGGGTGGGAAATGATTTAGAAGGCATTCTTTTTATTTCATTAAAATCTTTGGGATAAAACCAGTCCAAAACTAGGAGACCAACAACGAATTGTGTGTTATTGCACATATTTGTTGAACACGCATTCTTCACAGTTAATCTCTGGAAATCATATCAAAAGAAAAACAGTGAAAGAGGTGAAGGGAAAAGGAGCTAAATCTAAAAAAAATATAAATAGATATGTAGAATCCAAGAACAAGCCCCATTAAGAATCTGATGCTACTCTGCTCCTGTTGTGCATTCAAAGGATATGAGTCATTTTAGAAAAGAATGTATCTTGGATTATGTGTGTGTACATAGGAGAGGGCTTTTTGAGCTATTACAGAAACCTCAGGCAGTAGAGTTTGAAAATAAATGGAATTTAGGGTTGGAGGGGGTTATTTGCTTAGAATTGTTATTGCACCTTGAGTTCATCTCATGCCCATCCGCCATGAGCAGAGAACAAAAAAACAAGCAGAACTTTTTAGAGTCTCTGATAATGACTGTAATTAGCATCACAAGCTATGGAAATTGCAATATTCCCTACAGGTTTCTCATCATTATGCCATGTTTCTGCACTGAAAATAAAGATTTTTAGACAGGGTATCTTCTGTATTTAGTCCTGTCCCACGAATGGTAATGTTCCAGCCTCCGTGACTGCGTGAATCCATTCTTAATGCTTGTGTCTGCTGTGGGCTGTGTGAAAGCTGTATCCTGCCAGAGAGCAAACATGCTCCTCTCAAACACTGCATGTTGTTCAGCAGCCAGAATGAAGCCTTTTTCTTTATGGTGTGGTCAGAGCACGTAGCGTGGGATTTTCTGAGCTACTGCAAATGTTACGAGAAGAAAGTGTGTTTTAGAATCCCAGTATGTGAATGTTTAATTGGGAGTTCAGTGGGGTCATGAAATACATTATTTTTGCCCTTGAAGCTGTGCCAGGGCCGGGTCAAACTACTGTACGAAGGCAGGGTTTGGTTTGATGGCACTGGTGGAACAGAGACCTGGCTGTGGAGGCTGCCAGTGTGGGAGGTGGGCAGATGTCGCTGCCCGAGCCTCCACCTGTAGCACAGGGCATTCAGTCCTCAGCCCCTAGGACTGAAAAGGTCTTGTGTTTCTCTCCTTGTTTTTCGGTGTGGGTCATTAACTGCCGTGTCTGATGCATTTCTAAGCTGAATAATTTTGACAGCTGCCAATTTGGTACACATACCATGGGCTGAGCTGGGAGCCACCAGGCTGGGGAGGATTCCGCTCTACCTGGCACAGCAACAACCTCGAGCACAAAGGGAGACCTAAATGTTATTCACGAGGGAACTGGGCAGAGAAAGGTCCCCCCAAACATCTGAGACTCACAGGTTTTTATCCTGGGTAAACCTCTGACAAGAAAAACAGTGAATGCATCCACATTGTTTTCAAAACTGTTGAACTTTGAACTGCTCGGTCTCAGCATCAGATTATTAATTACATTGTTCATTATCATCACCATTTATTTATTATTTGTATTTCTGTTCATTTTGAAGCTGATTCGGGTGTGACCAGCAGATTATGGGTTCAGGGGTTTGTCTGAAGTTCTGACACACAGTACAGTGTCCAGTAAATGCAAATATTGTTTATTTTATTACTTCACATCAGTGCTATCATGATGGGAATAGAATGATTTAGTTCTGAAATATGGTCCTTCACACAGGCTGGGAGGCAAATTGTCTTCACTGACTGACCAGAGCGGGAAGAAGGCAGAAATGCCATCTCCTCTGAATTAATTATGAACCACACAGCTCTTGCTATTATCTGTTTACACATTATTGGCCTTGTGATGTGCTGGTGAGAGGATTTTCTTTCACTGTCTGGTCCAAACGTACGTTAAGTCCAATTTCATTAAGAAGGCTGCTCGCCTGCCTCATTGAAAGGGTCATTGTGTTAGTTATTACAGTGTTTTCTTTGTGCTCGCTTCCCCCAAATTCCAGTAACTATTTTGTAGAAAGTTGGAAAGTGAACTTTTGATGCCTGTGAAAGCTGCTTCATTGACTTTATTGACTCCGCAGCCTGAAGTTCTTTATCCGCAGAGATCTTTAAAAGGACACTAAAAAGTTTCAGCCAAAGCTTATAGAATTTGGTACTTATAGTTAAGTATTATAGACCCAATGCTGTTCCCATGGAGACCTAAAGGAATTTTTCCATTGAATTAAGTGGTAGCAAAGCATACCCTTTATTAAGTGGGAAAAGGAGTAGACTGGAGAACTCCATGTGTTGTTCCCAGTTTTGTTTGTGTGCTTGCTCCCCTGTATAAAGAAATAAACCCAGGGAAATTTGGGGTATTTTCATTGTGATTCATCCGCTCAGGCTGCCTGTGTTTGTGCATAAGGGAATGTGTGGTTCCAGGGAGATGACCCACGAGGCAAAGGCAGAGCTCTCCTTTCACTCACTGCTGGTGTCTCTCCCTGGAATCTGGGATGTGAGGAGTTTCAGTCTCCCACATCTCCTGCTTGGCAGAGGTCAGTGGTACAGCTGGGTGCTGTTCCCACATGGTGTCACTGCCACCCATTCCTGGGGACACTTTTAATGTCAATTTGCTGAAACACCAACTCGTTAGCACTGAAATCACAATTATTTACTAACACCCATAGAAATCCCAAGCAAACTCACATTTAGAAGGAGTGTTCCCATTCTGGAAGTTTGGGATGTTGCTCAGGGGGTTGGTGGAAGACCCTGGTGAGCCCAGCTTTGAGTGGGGGCTCTGCCACAGGCATACGGCCAGATCCTGCAGCTCTGGGGTGGGACTTTACAGAGAAAGATGAAATTTGAGCCCTCAGATTGTACAAGATGGTGCTAAAAAGTGTTTTTGGTTGAAGCTGTGTCATGAAATCCTTGGCTACTGAAGTCATCAGATTTATCATTGATTTAGCTGGAGTGAGGATCTTGTCTATAATGAAGTCCTTTCATTTTGTCTCACTGAGATTTCCCTTGTTCTTTCTGGGTGCCTTATGACACATTCACTCCATCCCTGTCTCAAACAAAGGGAAATTATACTATCGTGATCGCCCTTTAAATATTTTCTATTTGAGGACCTACTGAAAAGGCTCCAGAGGCAGATTCTTGGTTTAGAAGTTGCTATTTATGTCTGGACACATCTGAATGTCATTACGCTTTGAATGTCCTGGATTGCTTGTAGTTTTCTTTGTAGAGATGGATGAGTCTGGAGAGAGAACACATTATTTTAAATTAACTTGAAATAAGCTCTAACTAGCTCAGGGTTCTACTTGTTGCAACTGGCTCCCTTGATAAAAATACATAAAAAAATAAGCGACACCACGAGGAAAATTCTTATTTATTGGTGTTTTAAAGCAGTGCAGAAACAGGTTCTCAATATACGACATTGGATTCTGTAGGCAAATTAGAATTTGAATTATTATAGTGTCTCAGACTCCTGGTTGTGGCAGAGAACCTCCGTGGGCTGTACACAAACAAATCCAGCGTATTGTCTTCGCTCCAAAGGGCTTCCAGCACAGGTGTAAGGCAGGTGATGGCAAGAACAGTCAGGCACAGAAGGAAAGAAAATAACTAAATGATAATTAATGCCAAGAAAACTACCGGTCTCTTATTGCTAATCAATTATCAAACGTAATAAATCAATAGTTAAGTTTGGATATGTATATATTTCATGAAGACTGTAATTAGAGCCAGGCACTCCTGAAGGAGGAAGCCAAACCGCCCTCAGTGTGTGCATTTCAGCTCCAAAGCCAGGTTACACAATACGCTTTTCACAGAGCAGGGGATCTCCTCCTCTGTTTTCCTGCAGTTCTGCATTTCTGAAAGTATTCTAAAGCACTGCAGGTTAAACTGCTGCTTGTTTCTGGTCTCTCCTGCAAACTGTACCTGCTTACCAAGCAGGTGAAGGGTCGTGAGGGTCACCTCGGAGAGCAGCCTGGCTCTCAGCCGGCTCTCCAGCCCTGCCGGTGCACAGCCACCTAAAGGAGGATGGACTCACAGCTCCTGCAGTTGCACCCTCCTTGCTGTCTTGTAGGTATTCACGTCACAGCGTTCCCGTGTGTGTCAAATTAGCAAATACACAGTTTCCTAGGCTTTTTTTTTATGAGAAACAGATCCTCTGGGTCAATCGTGAGACTTGTTGTGTCTGAATTCAGCACAGGCAGGGCTGGACTCATGGCATTGTTAGTGGGTGAAATGGGCACGTACAGGTACAGGTCAGAGAACAGAAGCACAGAATCACTTAGCTTGGAAAAGACTTTTAAGATCACTGAGTCAAACTGTTGAAATCTCCAGATCTGCCCCGGATCTCAAGGGTGGAACTGCACAGACACTGAGTGTCTGATGCATCCATGCTCAGCTGGAATGGAAGGTCCGTGCAGCATCTTCAGGGACATTTCATCCCCCCAAACCTGGCGAAACAGAGGTCAGGTGCCTGCGGGAGGACAGCGAGACTCTTCGGTTTCGCGTCACTTTAAAGAACATAAAATGTCATTAAACCTCTGCGTGTCAGTTTATCCAGCCCGACTGCCTCGCTGCTGCCTGCACGCTGGTTACATTCGTTCTAAAGGACGCAGCAAATCTTTCGAACGAATGATCAAAAGAATATTTGACTCTTTTCACATGCCGAGTGTGGAGTCTGTGAAGCATTTATTCAGGAAATGAAATATTAGGGCCTGACAGATATCTGTGGCGTCACTGAGTAAGCAGGTTATCTGGAGACTTCTAGAGCAAACATCCCGTGCTTTGATGAATACCCGAGTAATGCCATTACAGGGGGTTGGAAGCAAGATTAGATTGAGGTTACAGTCATTTCAGCAATTATAATACACTCTGAAAATTAAGTCTATTGCAACCAGAAACATCTTTTTTCATCTCTGTGGTTTTCTTAAGCAAAGAATAACAGAGCATTTTGCTTTACAGTGTAAATAATAATATTTTTGTTGAGCAGGGGGCTGGATGTAATGGAAAGAGACTGATGCGTGGTATCTTAGGGAATTCTGCAGGAGGATCAGTGAAATGTTGCAGTCCTACGTGGTCATAGCTTATGTTTGTCCTTGTTTTTGTGTATGACATTCGTCTGAGATGTTGACGCTTCATTTTCAGTGTTGTTGGCAGAGTGATGCGGCCCCTCTCTGTTAACTGAAGTGTTTAGGAGCTCTGAGACCTCAAATTGTAATTACATTGCCTCAAATGTCAGGTTCTTCAGCAGCATATCACTGCTGGTGATAGAAACCTAAGCAGCTTAGGTGATATAAACCTAAGGAGCTTAATAGCTTCGCGATGCCATATAATGTGTGGGGAATCTCCCCGCGCAGGGAATCTGATAGGGGAGATCTGAGTCACAGTGACAGCTTCAACAAGCAGGCAGGCAGGCGAGGCAGGGAGGGTGCGATGAGCTCCGAGGAGGTGAGCTGATGATTTGCTATTTATAGATGCACGAAGAGGCTCAGAGACAGGAACTCCAGGCAGGGCCACTCTTCGCCTCGCTACGAGAATGATTCCTCGTCAGAGCGGCAAGAGAAACACAATTTGTGGCTGGCAGAGTCTCAGGGTGCCCTGATTGTATGAGCACGTGGGCATGCCACAGCAGCAGCTCTGATGAGAGCCTGAAATACGGCACCTTGGAGCAATCCACTGCTGGATTTTAGCGTTCAGTTCCTTGGTGAGTGTGCTTGGTTTTTACAGAGAAGGAATGAAATGATGCTGTGTGTCCTTCACACCGAGAGCAGCCTCCTCTCCTTATTTTAAATGGAAGGAGAGCCAATTTGGATTAGATATAAGGGAAGAAGTTTTTTTACCAGGAGGGTGGTAAAACACTGGCACAGGTTGCCCAGGGAGGTGGTGGATCTGTGGAAACTTTCAAGGCCAGGTTGGACAGGTCTCTGAGCAACCTGATGTGGCTGAAGACGTCCCTGCTCATTGCAGGGGGGTTGGACTAAATGACCTTTAAAGATCCCTATTCTATGATTATTATAGGGTATCATTCAGGAATTAATTTTTCCAGTTTATTTACTGGAAGATTCTCTCTTGTCAACCAGTTCTGGAAACTAGAGTTACAGTACTTAAATCCAGTAACCTTCTCTTCATAAGAGACATTGATGATGGCAAAATGCAGTTCCATTTAACTCATCCCCATCACCTTCAGTTAAAACCTATTATTTCCTAAAAATAAAAGGGGACTCTGAGCGCACAGTTCCAGGTAGAAGCCTCGCAATCACTGCCTGGAGAGCAGGGGCTGCAGCTGAAAACAGCTCCAGGATAGACCTGCCTCCTGCAGCTGGCATGAAACCAGCCCTCTGGGTGCAAACCTTAATGAAGGGCTCAGCAGTGAAATTACAGGTTGGAAATGCACCAGTGTGTGCATCCCAGGAGCTGCCTGTGCAAGGAGATGTGGGGCTGTGGAGGGTGGTGGTGGGGATGGGCTCCCTTTTCCCGGGAACTCATCCCGGGCAGCTGTGCCAGAACAGGGATCGGTGCCACCGCCTGTGCTGCCCATGGTCAGCGGGTCCCCAGTGTGGTTTCAGCTGGGGCCAGCACTTTCCCAGAGCATTCCTGTTCTAGACAGGGCTAAAGAGTTAGTTTGGGCCATTTTCAAGATGTGATTTTGGCCATGCCTGCTCTGCTCTGGAGAGGGGGAGGCTTTAACCAAAAGGGTGGCAGCCATCCTGTGCCATCCCCTGTGCCAGACAGGGGTCCAGTATGTTCAGTCCAGTCAGAGTGACACACCCTTTTGACTTGAGGAAAGAAAAAATTCAATTAGAGGAATCTGTAAACCAACAGACACGATAATCCTACAAGGAGGTTGAAAGTATTGTCATAAAGTATTTTCTCAATCATCATAGAATCATAAAATGATTTGGATTGGAAGGGATCTTAAAGCCCTTCTCATTATGCCCCCCCTGCCATGGGCAGGGTCACCTCCCACCAGCCCAGGTTGCTCCAAGCCCCGTCCAACCTGGCCTTGGACACTCCCAGGGATCCAGGGACAGCCACAGCTTCTCTGCCCAACCTGTGCCAGGGCCTGCCCACCGTCTGAGTAAAGGACTTCTCCCTAACAACTAACCTAAATCTCTCTTCTTTTAGTTTAAAACTGTTTCCCCTTGTCCTGTCACTGTCTGCCACTATAAAAAAGTCCCTTCCTCGTTCTTGTAAGACCCCTTTAGGTACTGGAAGGTGCTCCAAGATCTCCCCAGAGCCTTCTCTTCTCCAGGCTGAACACCCCCAGCTCTCCCAGCCTGTCTTCACAGGAGAGGTGCTCCAGCCCTTGGAGCATCTTCGTGGCCCTCCTTTGGACCCGCTCTAATAAGATATTTTCTGCCTTTCTGCTGCAAGAGAAAAAAAACCCGTTTTTTTCCCCCTGAGCGAGTCAATGTAGCTCTGCTACCGCTCTGGCTTAGACCCATCCAAGTCCAGGATCAATGTCACGCCTGTTTCACAGATGCTCAACCGAGTGCTTAAGGCCCAGCTCAGAGCCTGCACACTGTTAAATCCCGACGAGCCCCGTGAGCGCCCAAGGAGCTCGTCACCTCCGCGGATCAGGTGGATATTGAAGCCAGCGAAGTCCACGTCACATGCTTGGAAAGGTCAGCCCCATATTTACAAAAGCCCATCAGAGTCGAATTGTTGCCCTGATTGAGATCATGCCGGCAGCAAGATGCGGTTGTGCTGATGGTGACACGATTTCCCGAGAAGGTAAAATTCAGGCGTTTCTTCCTGATGGTCTCGCCGAGCGCGGGGCTCGCAGCCTGATTTGTATTCAGCTGCTGCACGTTGAGGCTGGTCATCGCTCTTGTAAATGCGAGATAGGAAGAATTGCTATCCAGAGAGATATTTCCTCTGTTTTAGGGTAGATTTTAACTGCCACCCCTGACTCCCAATAACCAAAGCCAGAGCGATGTGTCTGGTGTTCTCTGCCCTGCGTTGCCCGTTATTTATTCCGCGATGTGCAGGAAGGAAGGAGACGTGCACAATCTCCATTCTTGTTACCAGGAATTGTGCACTTAATTCTCTGTGCATTGTACTGAAAATGAACTAGTAAGATGTGTTCTGCATCAGCAAAAAGGCTCCCTTATTCAGCTGGAGTGAGAACATGCACGCTTTAACTCGGGAGTAAAGAAAATCGCTGTAAACCGTTTCTTTAAACAGAATCTGTTGGGTTTTGCCTTCAATTTTTGCTGAGAGCGAAGATTCTGCAGGGTTTTTTTCTCCTTTTCTCCTACCCAATTGCTAACCTTGCTCTTGCATGCGTTTCTGCTGCTTCTAGCAGTTTTCATTCTGATGGCAGTTTTTCATCTCTTCACTAGCTTATGGCTAAAACAGTCCTTGTAACAGGAATTTCAGTTACTCACTCTCCAGAATAATTATTTCCATTTGTTCCCACTCTGGTCCCGGGGCACAGGCCTTCCTCCTGTCTGACCATGACGGATCTGCCCTCCAAATTCCTCTGCTTTGTACAAATGTCTTCTCTGCAGGTGTCAACACCAGGTGACAGCACGGCCCTGAGATGGATTTGAAGTCCTTCTTAGCTGATACATTGCCTATACCTATTAGGACTTATGATTAGGACTGGAATTTTCCTGGTTGGCCACTCAATTAATAAAAACGCCTCGGCACACACATCCATAATTATGGAAATGCCTGCAATTCTGTGACTTCCTCTGTCTGAAAACTTTGCAGAATGTTTCCCAGTGGTGCTGGGAAGTACCAGTAATCACAGCACAGGCTCTGAACAAGCCCAGGGAATGGAGTGGGTTCTTCTTGCACTGTTACTCAACAAGTCCCTAAAATAACCACACTCAAATTGGAATCTCCTCACCCACTGTTCTTTGTGTTAGCCACTACCTAGATCTGAGGTGGTGTTTCTGTAGCAAAAGATAGACTAGAAAATGACAGCTCAGAGGTTTTTACTGAGGCAAAGTCATTTGTATGCTGCGTGACTGTCTATCAGCACAGACCCACGGCACCCTGAGCTTTTAAAATTACACTTATTGATGAATCTGAAGGTTCTGAAGCTGATGGACGTCAATTAATGAAAATATCATGGAAATGAGAGAAAAAGTAGCCGTTTATCTGCTCCATCCACCCATCAAGGTGGAGGTAAAACCACTGCAGCTCTGTACAGACAGATGTTGGGGTACAGCACGAGCAGCTCCACACCAAGCACACCGGCGGGTACCGGGGACAGGAGCAATGTCTGGAGCACGGGAGCAGGTGCTGCAGGGGTGGCAGAGAACCCCTCTGCAGCCACAGGTGGAGACCCCCATGCTGGCACCTCCCTGTGCTCTCCTCACCCCCACGTCTCACAGACCATCTACAGCAGAAAGCTGCCTGCTCCAAGTGATCTCTAAATTACAATCAATACCAGTAATATCAGTTTTTCCTGGTTTGGTTGGTTTGACTAACCCATAATAAGCCACTTTATCTGGAAATTGGTGTCGGCGCAGTCCTCGCTTTATGGATCCACATTAAGTTCTGCAGCAACACAACTTTATTCTGCAGAAAAGCCCTCGGAGAGTCATCAACCTCCGCTGGCATCAAGGTGTGGAAATGTGAAGTGAAGGCTTGGGACATTTCAGCTGTGTCAAAGTTACGAATTCCGCCTGAATTCATGCAGCTGTTGTATTATTTAACACCTCGCTGTATAAAGACTTAGAGGTTTGTTTCGAAATTTATGTTGCCTGCTTCAGGTCTGGCCTGGAAGAGTTTAGAGAGGAACAACCCAGCGCCATTTACTGCGATAATGTGCTGGAGGGAGGTGAGAGGCTGACCTGGATGAGAGGCAGAGGGAATGTGGGCTCTGCGAGCGCCCGACAGCAGTGGAAAAGCCCCAGCAGAAAGGAGTAAAGGCAGATGCGAGCTCAAGGGCTGTGAAGGGGGGATGTGTCTGGCCACGGGAGGAGTGGTACGAACACGCTGCGGGCAGGAATCACGAAACGGGGCAAATGGCCAAACTGAAGCAGGAGCCCAGGGATGATGTGGGTTCTGGAGGGCTCAGAATCGCCCGGAGATGTTTAACACGCCACTTAAATCCGTGTGCACGCTCAGCCCGGGGGTGAGCAAACGCCTCGTGCTCCTCTCCCCAGCTCTGACAGCCCTGAGCGCAGCGCGCCCGCACAGCCTTTATTCCACAAGGGTTAAACCATAAACTGGAGTACCCTTGACTGCAGAGCTCAAGTGAGGGTGCTTCGGAGGCTCCAGCAGCCTCGTGGCAGCTGGAATGCACGGCCTCGTTCCTGAGCGGTGCACAGAGACGGAGGCTGTGTCTGCACAGACCCGCTCACGGCAGCTCCGGGCTTTATGCAGGCTGTAAGCCCTCCAGTATTCAGCTGAGGGGTTTCAAGGGTACAAATCTGCATAAAAGGAGAAGTGGCCTTTAAATACTAAATTTAAAAAACCCCAAAACATTGAGAGTGTCAGTACTATAAGGATTTTCTGCTTGCTGGGAGCAGTGTCCTGGCACTCGCGGGCTGTGGAGCTGCTCAGAGAATGAACCACGGTGTGATGTGTGTTCTTGCGGTCCTCCCTGCGGATGAGAATACACAAACGAAATACTGAGCCCAGTTCAGAGCTCCTAAGCTCTACCAAAATCCCTTTGGCTGGTGGTTCACGCTGGCCAGGCATTGCTGGCAATAGGCACCGGGATCAGAGCAGACACGAGAAGTAACCGTGTGGAGCCAGGAGAACATCCCAAGAGCAGATGCCTCCTTTGGCCATTTCCAACCCATCAACGTTGTATAAGACTTAGCACAGGCATCTCAGGTGGGACACCAGCATGCGATGCAGGAGCTGGGACACTGACCTCTCCACGCCCACCAGGAGCCAGGGCTGTCCCGTGGCCTCAGAGCTCGTCCTGCCTGACACAGGCTCCTTACCTGAAGAAGGCAAGAGACCGTGGCTCCACCACTCTCGTGTGGTTTTGGGACTAACTTCTTGTCTGCTCCTGAAGAAGGACACGTTGTCGCCTTCTTCTCCCCGGGGATCAGTCACAGACAGGGCTTTTTGTGAGCATGATGAAGACACTTTATCAGCAACGTTGGGTCTCCCGTGAAACAGCAAGAAGACCTGGAGTAGAACCGGGGATGGGACACAAAGAGCTCTCCCATACAGCACAGTCTGCATCTCTTACCTGCATGAACTGAACACCAAGCCAACCTTTTCTGCCTCGCGCAGGGCCAGGGATGCAAAGCACAGCTGGATTGTGCTCTCTGTGTGGCCTGTCACACCTCAGGGAGACACCAACACGGAGGGATCCGTAAAGGCTGGCTTTGAGGCTGTGTTCAGTGAAAGGATGGTTTCCCTTTCCCCTCCGGGGTTTATAGAGGGCATTTACACACCTAGGCTGGAGAACAGCTGGTTGTGTGACCCTGTTCACCAACACATCCACGCACGGGGACCAGTTTTCTTTATTTTTGGCTGCCTTGGGGCTTTTTTCTCTCTTCGGTCTGGTGACTCTGTCCTGCAAAGGAAGTGTATTTAGGGAGGTACGTCTGTGCTTGCAGTCTTTTCACCATGTTCACTTTCCCTTGTACAGGAGATTGAACTGCTACTGCTGGAGTCATTCTACAGTTGCTATACATTACTAATTATTGAGCACCCATTACAATTAGAGGACTCTCTTCTCTGCAACCCTGGGGATACGTTTCAGAGCATTAGATTTATTTCCTTTTTTTCAAAACCAGTGTAAAGCTAAATTTTCTGTTTTGCCCCTGGGTTTCATAGTGCAGACTTGGCCAGTCAAGCATGCGAAATCTGGTGAAATAAACCCTAGAGACCAGGTTTAAATGGGTTTTTCACCATCCAGAATTCTCTTCTGCTCAAAGTGGTTGCCCAAACTCAGCACACAAGGCTTAACAATAATTAATTATTCTAGGCCAGATAATGAAAAAAGTGGTATGGACAGACTCCATGTAAGCATACCAGCTAAAAGCATTAAATTTATTTTCTTCTGGAGCAAACCATCAGTAATCAAATTTCCATTACCCAGTGATGGGTGTGAAGAGACAAGAAAAATACTGAGTCAACAGAATTCCAATTAGAGTTCTGTGAGTATCCTGCTTTAAATATGGCAAAGTAAGGAGATATTTTTCCCAAGAGGGTGGTCTTCTGATGAGTAAGCGTGGCTCTGAGTATTTCACTGTAGGAAGTATTTGGCAGGAACAAGAGCAGTGAAACCTTTCTCAAGTGCCTCTGAAGAGAGGAGGAAAAGTAGTTTCCTTTGTAGATGAGTCAGTCTAGTTCTGGAATTGCTCTAGAAAATAGGGAGAAGCTTAAAAGCATGGTGAGACTGTCTCCCAGATGTGATGCTTCATGCCGGATTTACAGCATGATACTATTTCTTTCCTTTATTCAGTTTGGGAGGTACTGCTCAGCTTTGGGTGGGTGGTTGTCCCGGGTGAAGGATGCCCTGAGAAGGTACAGAGCAGAACCATTCCTTGGGAACCACGAGCAGCCCATCCTTGCAGCTGGGGAGGAGGTGGGTTTGGTCCCAAAGGTGAGGGGGCCAGGACAGAGGATACTTCAGATTTCACTACAGCCTTCATGCCTTTCACAACCATGTCACTTTTCCGGGGTTCGCCTCAAAACTGTACGTCTTAGCTACATCACACAGGAGTTTGAGACGTAATTAATATTAATAGAGCTCATTATTTTAAATTAGCCATAGACAGGAGATTCTTTAAAAGGTGAAATCGTAATAGTCATGATCAGAGTGTCTGTGTTGCTTGGAAACTGAGAGCTGTCCTGGGCTGCTCCTCAGTATTTGCCTTTCATTACAGGTCCTTCCCCTCGAGTTGTGAAAAAGGAGTTTTAAAGGACAGAAATTACTAAAAAGAAGAGTCTTTCTCTGGGCTTTGGTGCTTTCTGCAGTTGGTTCTTGGGTCTGGCAGGTGGGGATTCCTCAGCAATGCTGCCCTGCAAGAAGCAACGGCAGCAGCACAGGGCGGGTGGGGAGTATTTTTGGGGGGGATCCTAATTACTCATTTTTCCAGTCTGCCTTCAGAAATTTCGGGATTGGTTCCCAATCAGATGATGCGTCTGCCAGCCCACCCATCCCCTGCACAGACTTTGGCCACGGACCTGTGAGTGCACCCTCCAGCCGCCCCAAGAGCTCTGCCACCAGCGTGTGGGTACTGCCTGCACAGAAGGCAGCTCCACGCTCCCGAAAAACCTGCAGCGAAGTGCACAAGCTCAAAAATAATCACACAAGTGGCGCGTTCAGCTCATCAGGAGCTCCGATTGTCTCGGCGTTTCTGCGCACAGAGCAGTTGTATTTCGGAGGCTGGAGCAGGGAGCCACCACTGGAGCCTGATTGCATATTTTAAGTGCTGCCTGATTAGATTAAACTTGGTGCTCTTTGTGGCTGATTTGGAGCAAATGGGAAAAATCAGAGATGGGATCCAGGTGCTTCAAGCTGATCCAGATTTTGAGAATGAAAAATTCAGGACTCCAAGTCAGACCTAGATCCAAGTTTTATCCTGAGGCCCCTGTACTCTTCAGAGTAGACGGATTCAGAACCTTGCAAGGAAGGGCTCTGGGTTATTCCCCTGTGGTAATCTTGTTTTTGCTTAGAAATGACTGACTTAATTCTTGAGGACTCTGGAAGACTTGTGTCCTCGGCACTGAGTTCACCATAACAAAGATAAAGTGCTGAACCACGGGGTGGTTTACTTCAGCCCAGAAATATGCACCAGAAGGTATTCCATCAGTTCCTGCACTGCAATCCAACATCTCTGTAGGTTAGCACACACACTCCGCTTCAGCCTTTTGATTAATCGCATGGTACCAAAACCATACGTATTTATAGCTTGCAGAATTAGATAAATTCTCCAGATGTGGCTTCCTTTTAGTTATGCTGAGATGAATAGAGATAAAAGCCTTTGATCTTTGGCCTGACTGAAACCTGCTGCTGACACAAGTCTAGAAAATGATGCAGTGAGGGGAACTGGCCACTCTCAGCTTGCTCCAGAAGCATCTCAAACAAAATGTATGGGAAGAAACTTTGTGAAGGATATTTCTATACACACCATTGACTCTCTACTCCTGAAAGTAGAAGGCAGTTTTCAATGAACCTTTTACTCTTAACAACCTATTTAAATAGATTGATTTTCTGTCCCAGCTCAGAAATGATTTAGGACTTTCCAGTGCATGCGTATCCTCTGTGATGCACAGAACTGGCAGGAAATGTCATCATGAGCTAGTTTATAGCCTCGATTAAGGCTATTTCCACTGCTCCAGATGTGTAAAGCAGACTTATAGCTGAGTTCCTGGTACAGTGAACTCCCTGATGCATCCTAGGCTCAGCACTGCCAGCTCAATGATATCTTCTTCATGACCCTTGGAAAAAATGATGAATAGCCAGGGAGCTGCAAATTCAGACCAAATTCTGGCAACATGAACACTTCATACAAGTTTTGGCCAGTTAGGCAGATAGCACAGTCTGAAAACTCTTATCTGGTACCCCAGGCTGTTGTAGCAGCCACGGCCGCAGAGCAGTGCAAAGTGCTGCGTGGCCACTTCTGCCTCTCTCTGCAGCTTCCTAAGCCCCACGGCATGGCCATAAGCCCACAGCATGGCCACAAATCCACGGCATGGCCACAACCCCACGGCACGGCCACAATCCCACGGCATGGCCATAAACCCACAGCTCTTTGGGTGATACTGCCGAGAGGGTTCTGATCCCCACGGCCAAGACTTTCATGAGCTGTTTTCTATAGAAGAAGTTGATACTGAAAAAGAAATAACAAACCACCAAACCCACAAAAAAAACCCCAACCAAGCAACAACAAAAAGAATCCTCAAAACCTTCAGGTTCAAACTCACCAATAAAAAAAAGTTACCCGAAGACTTTACAGTGTAGATGGAGAAGGGCTGAGAGGATGGGGAGAAAAGGAATATTAATCATGAAGCAAAATCAAAAGGAGAATGGGCTGCTCACACACCAAGTACCGTGCGCTCTGAGTGTGCCACAGAGTCAGGAAGGTCAGATGGTTGACGCCTCTTATGAGTGACAGAAGAATCACTCAAAGACCAAAGCAACAGGCAGAGGTTTTGAAATTGGCTGGGACTGACTTAATCCTGCAGCCCTTGAAGAACTGGCTTTAGTAATCTCAGGACTATTAATGGTATCTCCACATTCATGGACGGGCTGGGGTGATACCAGAAGGCTGATGTATTGGCTGTCTTTAAAAGGTGGAAGAGGTGAGAGGAAAAAGAGCAGGACAATTGTACAGTCACTTTACCCTCAAAATCCACAAAAATGATGGAGCAACGAGACACATACCTGGAAAATAAGATGAGCAACAGCCCATATGGATTTGTCAAGAACAAATCATGTCACAGTGCTGTAATTTAATTTTAAAGTGTAACAGGCCATGGGGATAGAAGAAAACCAGGAGATATCAAATATATTGACTTCAGTAAGGTTTTTGACACCGATGACATTTTGCTTTTTGTTTCTTGCAGCATTTCCCTTTCTTATATAATTTCTTTCAAAACTAATCTAGAGGAAAATGAAAATATAATATTAGCCAATTTAAAAGACCCTTTTAAGTTTAATGTTTCAAAATAAAGTATAAAACAGGGGGGAAACATTAGAATTTGCAAAGGGTGCCAGGGCAAACCTCTCTGAACTTCATCACCCTCCCAGGTGATGAGGACTCTTATGGGAGGAGGTGTTTGTGTCTGCGCATCTGAGAACACAAGGAAGGATGTGAGGAATGAGATGTTTTCCCACTGCAGACTCACCAGGGGAAGAGCAACGTTGAGGTCTCACTTTTCCCCCCCAGCTCAGCCTTGCAGAAACCCTGACCCGAACACCCCCGGCTCCTCTCCGGGGGTTCCTGCTGCTCTCCCCACCACGTCTCCACGGCCCTGGGGGCAGCTGCTCGGGCTCCATCCTTTCCCCCAGTGGGCTCCCCGTGCTCAGTCCTGTGACTGGGGGCTGAATCAGACACTTTGCGTTGAATCAGCCTTCCTGGAGGGCGCAGCACAACTGTTCCCACCGAGCAGAGGCACCGGCCACCCTCAGTGAGCAGCACCTTTGTGTTCAGCCATCCGCCCGGGAGAAGGGAGCTAATGGAAAGAAATGAAGACATCATGTTGCATGTGTAATAATATTTTAGCAGCCAAAAGTGTGATATTTTGAACAAAATATATCATGTCTTTGGGTATGAGGTCGGTGCAGGTGCACATTTGAGAATGAGGCTGTTGGACTGGTGGATTATGGCTCTCTACACTTCCCAGAAAACTGTGAGAAGTCTCCTCCTGCTTTTTTATCTCTGCATGTTAGCACTGTTGTAAAACATGCCACGGACATTTCTTTCCTTAGCAGCAAACTTCTGGCCATGCTTAATTACAACCAGCACCTTTTCTTCTGCTTTGTGATGATTTGATGCAGTAAAATTTCTCGGCAGCTAGTAGAGAGGTAGTTTCTGGTCAAAATATTAACATTATTTTACAGTGCAGAAAGCTACTCTGCCTTTAGACAGAATATAAGCTGCATAATTCCACCTCCTTCTGCCTCTTCCAGGAGTTTCTTGGTCATGACAGTTTTATTCTGCTTCAATATTTGGTTTGTGATAGGCAATGAAGCCTTTTCAAACCTGCCTCTTTCCCTCAAGTTATGTCATCCCTCCACTGAACACCCCAGATCAGGCAAAGGGACACAGTCACCTTCTTTTCTCTTTCTTTTTTTTCCTCTAAGTCTGGTGTTCTTAACCACCCCGTTACAAACCGACCTGACGGAGACCACTGGGAAACCACTGGAAGCAGGGAATGGAAAATGGGTGGGACTGTGGAGAGTGAACCATCCTCTTGTTTTTTGAGACAAGCACAAAGCGACAGCATGGGGGAAGCAAAGATGGGCACAGTAGAGAACAACGAGCCCCAAACGGAGGGATAAATGATGAGCACGCAGCTGACAAGCCAAAACACGGCCCTCTGGAGCTGCACAGGGTGAGTAGTGGGCACTTACACCAGGTGTAACGTGTGGGCTGAGCCCTCCAACCTCTCTGGGCTGAACTGAAGCCGAGAGCAAGAGCACACAATCACCTTCCGCACTTTTATGTCCCCGGATATTTTTATGGCATCACCTCGGTCCCACCCCATGTGTCTGTCCTCATCCCCCCTGGCCCGCAGCTCTGGAGCACGCAGCTGCCTCATCGCCAGCTTGATCTGTAATGAAAAAAGGTTTACAGCCTCAAAAAAAGCCCCAAACCCATATGGTTCAACATCTGATTTGTTTCAAGCCACTTAAGTCACAAGTTGAACCCCCCCCTTGTGCATATGCCAAGGAGTCAGGGTGTGGATTTCTCTGGAAAAAAGCCTCCTTTGAAGGGAGCAGCTTTGCCTTTGATGTAGCCATCCGTGAGGAGATGGCCTCATCTTACGGCGTGTTTCCTCCACAGATACCTTCACTGTCGGGCATTATTTACAGTTCACACAGAAAACTAAAAGCAGAGTCTTACAGTACAATGCTAGCCCTGACCAGGCTGGATTCAGTAAAATTCCAAGTATGGCATGGATGCAGGTGTAGGTATTGTCACATATAAGGTGGAGATGTTGTCACGTATTCTTTACTTCCAAGGAAAGGGAGTCTTCCCACTGGGACAGGCTGCAGGGTCAGGTGAGGGCACTTACAGGCACTGATGACCCCTCCCAGCTGGGGTCCCTCTCAGCTGGGGCACACCCTCACTCTGCCCAGGAGCCCATTTAAGCTGAGCCCAGGAGCCTCAGTCTCTCCCTGAGCTGAGCTGGGGGGTGCTGGTCTCCAGCTCAGCCACGGCCGTGCCTGTGCTGGCCCTGGACCCCTCTGTCAGGCTCAGCTCTGTGGACCTTCTGCCATAATGGACCTGCTTGGGAGTTGCTGGATGGTGTCTACCTGGATTACCTTCTCTGGATCCCACCTTGACCTGTGGCTCCTCCTCTGAGCTGCCCCATCACCATGAACTTGCCTGCCGATGTGGGCTCTTGGTTGGACCTGGCCATGACCTGGGGGTCTGCTCTGCCCACCTTACTCAGGTACTGAGGGCTTTACTGGGTGCGTTACCAGGCTGGACTCCTGCCTTCCCTCCCTGTAAGGGCTTTTAAACCTTACATTTGTTTGGTTTAGATGAAATCTGGTAAAATGCCTTGTGGCGGGGACTGAAGAAATCAGTAAAATGTGACTGTTCCCCAGGACTACAGAGCTTGTGCTGGGGAGATGGGGTTGTGCAGGGCTGCCTTGTGGCTGGTAAATGAAAGGTTTGTTTTGGGGGGTAGATGGAACAGGCTTGCTAATGCAGTGTGGGGTGTGGTGTGCCCTTTTTGGGTGCAGGAGGGCAATGGGGTGTGCAAAGAGGGATGTGGGGTGTCCTGTGTGTCCAGGTTATCAGTGTGGGAGGTGCTGCCTGGCCCTGAAAGCCGGGGATGCTGGTATTGCCAGGGAGTGAGACAGAGCTGGTACCATCTGTGAGGCAGTTTCCTAATGTCTGATGTCTTCCTGGAGAAGTCTGCATGATATGTAAACAATGCAGTGTTATTCTGGTGTATAATTGAACCGATCCATCCAAATAACTGCGGGTTTATCCCAAATTGAAGTTAAATCTAAATTCTGGTAATCTCTGGCACCCATGGCTTGTTTTCATATTTTCAACCATTTCTGCTGCCTTTGCTCCCCTCACAAGCGAAGGAGCTTGCTGTGAGCACCACAGACCTGGACTGGTGTCTCATGGTCAGTCAGCCACGCACTGCTCCCATCTCCCTGTGCCAGGTATAAACCCAGTGTTTTGTTTGCATTAATCACAAGCTGTAAGTAACAGTTTCCTGCATCCTAACATTGGCACTGAGCTCTGTCAGGGGGCGAAAAAACCTCTTTTCTGGTTATTAAATTGTCTATCTGAAATTGAAGAGTGTGTTGCAGCTGAAATGCTGATAAAAGCACTAAATGTGGAGCTGCTAATACAAAGCTATAGCAGCAATTTAGTTTGCTATCAGGCAGTAAATAAGACTTACCTGCTCTTCTTTGATCAGCCTTTTTTTCTGTTATGAACTGCGTGTGTTGACAAATTATGTCACCAAAAGGAAATTCAAGTCTTTGATGAAATAACAGGAAACATGCATGTGCTGGAAGTTTAGAAATGCATTTAAATAACCTGCTGTAGGATTTTGCATAGCGGGAGTCTTGCTCAAGGTACGTGAGGAAGGGCTGGATTGGAGATGGGACAGTTGGGGCCAGGAGCAGTCAGGGTGGCCTCAAAGCCACCCTGAGCCCCACTGAGGCTTTGAGGAGTGTTTTACCCAGAGAACTGGAGCTGCGGCCACCAGGCTCTGCTTTGGGTTTGTAACAAAGAGCTGGCAGTTTCTGTAAATGGGTGGAAATGGATGTTTCTTGGGAGGAGAGGCTCCTCAAAGAGAATGGCACCGTGTGGTACTATACTGTGATAAATAACTGTTCCAGGGTGAAGTTTGGATCCACGGCTTTGACATGGTGAAACTTCATTATTATGATGCTAACAGTGGTGTTTGAAAGGTCCAGTGGAGCTTAGCACGAGTCTCTGGTCAAATTCCAGCTTTCTGAACCATTTCCCAGAATGTTAGAACTGAAATCAAGGCATTTCCACGGCTGCTTCTTGAAAAACATGCCAGGAGAGCCAAGTGAAATGAGATCCCACAACAAGGGAGAAGTGTGAAGTTGGAAAGCGCAGATTTGGACCTAAACTCCCCCAGAGTCTGGAGGCTTCCAGATCCAAATTCTTCCTTTGCTCTGCCTCAGAGTGTGAGGCTGCCCCTTGCATCCTCCCTGCTCTGAACTCTTCCCAAGTGCAGGATGGAGGAAGGCTGGGACTCTGAGGTCAGTTTTTAATGCTGTAACTAAACCCCACGCTCCAAATCCCTAAAAGCTGGTTCTTTCCTAAGTATAGGCATGTGATTGAGGTTGGCTTCTGTGAAGTGTATAAGGTCTCAGCCTGTACCATGCTGGGGTCCAGCTGGCTCCATACCCTGTCTCCAGCAGTCTCAGCCTCACCCTGTCTCAGAGGCTGCAGAAGAGGATCCAGGAGATGTGGTGGCAGGCACAGGCACAAAAGTCTGTTCCCCATGAGTTTTTTCCTATCCCCAAATACGTTATTCAAATACTTAGGGGGACTGGCTTAAACCTTGATATCCACCCAGGCTGTGGCTCTGGATAGATGGATATACTCACCCACACAGACTTGGGTCTCTCCTTGACTGTTGCTGATTTATGAACATCCAGGACCTCTTCCAGCAATCTAACAGCACACTTTATCAGTTTGGAGCTTGCCTCTTCACCTTAACAAACATTAATTGACCACTAGATTAGATGTTAGGAAGAAATTCTTCCCAGTGAGGGTGGGCAGGCCCTGGCAGGGGGTGCCCAGAGAAGCTGTGGCTGCCCCTGGATCCCTGGGAGTGTCCAAGGCCAGGTTGGACGGGGCTTGGAGAAACCTGGGCTGGTGAGAGGTGTCCCTGCCCATGGTGGAGGGTTGGAACAAGATAAGCTCCAAGGTCCCTCCCAACCCAAACCATTCTATCATGATTAATTAATCAATATTACAGTTAGATTATCCTTTATGTAGTAATATATTCAAATGAATTAGAATTAAGCCCAGAGGAATTGCTTAGGAATCTTTCCCGTATCTTTCTAGTGGCTCCAGCACTCACTGATCTGAGCTCTCATCCCCTCCTGCTGAATGTTTCCCCTGTGAATGGGAGCTGGGCAGCAGCTCTGCCAGGGCAGCACTTCAAATTGACCTTGTCCAGCACGTTTCAACCATGGCTGCTCTATGAGGAGATTCATTTCTCCTTCCCCACTGACTGGCACATGCAGGATGGTCAGGCAGACCCTGCAATTAACGGGCAGAGACTTACAATTCATCTTAATCTCTCTCACATATATGGCTCAATAAATACATTTGATTGCAGCTTTGATGGAGCTGCTGGAGCTCCAGAGAGCTCATGAAATCGGTGTGTTCAGTCAATTTTTATCCTGCAGAAGCACCCAGTGAAAGGCGTAGATCCATTTGTTGGGAAAACAGCTGAATTGGAGAAATGAAACATCTCACCAGGAACAAATATTGTTTGACAAGGTCGGGGGTAGAAAAATACTTTCCATGATATTTTTCTGCCTGAGGCACCTCCCTTTTGCTGCCAACATAATATACAGGAGGGATGATGGTGATAGTGGTGCAGATGGGATTATTGACAGCTTTTCTTCTCTTCTTTCTTCCTGCCTCTCATCACAACCACCAGCACAGCATGGGGGGGAAAAAACCCTCAATGTGAAGTTCCTTTGCTGCCTTTTTGCTAAATTAACCTACACAGGGATCATTGCCCTGGAGCAGGAAGGGGATTAGCCTTTCAAAATCCTTCTGATCCTCAGATCTGCAGGAGTCTCACGACTACTCCTGAGACGTTTTTCACTTGTGGTTAAGTGGCGAGGGGGTCCATGAGCTCCTTCCAGAGGTCTGGAAAGGGTAACTAAGGGAAAGCAACCTACTGCAGCCCCTTAGGGGAAATTCTGGGGACTCCCAAAGCTGGAGAGGCTGCTGACCACCCCTCGGGGAGTGGAGGTACAACCAGGTGGAGCTGTGCCCCTGTGTGAGGCTGCCTTCTCCTGCCTCGCTGGCTCAGGGCTGTGCTGCAGAGACTTGCCAGCTGTGGCTGCCCGCAGAAACAGGCTCTTTAACCTAAAGGAGGGAGGTTTGTGGTTCCAGACAAGCCTTGCTGCACCACCTGTGCAGGGGCAGGTCTTTCTCCTCCCCTCTCCTTAAACTTTGTTTTGTCTACATCTGCTGGCTCTGGCAGGAGAGTCTCTGTAAGTCCGAGTAGGAGGTCACAGCCATGCAGGAGACAAGCACCTTTGAGGTTCAGAAAAGGACTGGAGCTGCCGTGGGAAGCCTGGGATGGATTTCTTCTGAAAGGTGGTTTTTGTTTTTTTTGCCATTGGGGTGACATGAAGGGGACTTGACATGACCTGACTTCAGGAGAAAGCCTAGAGCCCAGTCCAAGAGTAGTAAGAGATCTGTGGTCTTCAAACTTGCCCTAATTTGAACTTGAAAGTGAGCTCCAAAGCCCTCCTGCTTACTTTTGAAACTATAACCTTCTCCTTGTGAGAGTGAAGTTCAACCAGTCCCTGGCTTGCAGGCTCTTAGATCCCCATCCCTGTAAAGAATAAACACTGCCTTCCCAACTTACCAGCGTGCCCTGCACTGCAGGGGAACATCAGTGCCTGTGGAGGAAGCTCTGGGAGGATTTTTTTTTCAGCTTCCTGTAGTTATCTCAAGCCTTCATCTCTAAAACGCAAAGGCTTTTATAGACTTTGTATTCTATTAGTGCAACACTGAATGCCCTCGTTCTTCAGGTATTTATAGCAGCTTCTGCAGCTCCCATAATAACTCTCCGTGGCTCAGCACCTCGCAACATGATGTCTTGTTATCCCCATTTCACAGATGTGGAAATAGGGCACACGGAAATTAAGTGACTTCTGCAGGATTTCCTTTAAGCCACTCACTGCCTTGACTATAACACCACTTTTGTCTAAGTTTGTAACTCAGGCAGGGTATTGTGGACTTGAACATTCTCTTAAATTAAGATTATATGATAAGACATAAATATCAAATTGAGAATAGTGCCATGATTTTCAGCAGTTCTGGGGAACCTCTGATGTCTCTGGACTCAGTGCAGACATCCAGGACCTCAGGAAGTTAGGCTGAGATTTAGTTGCTTAAATATTGGTGGTGTACTTGCTGGATTAACAGGAGGTGAAAGACTTGATTAATTCTTACTGCAGTGTGGTGCAGGGCTCCCCCCGAGCTGTGTGGGCACACGTGGAATGGTGTGATGGAGTAAAAAGGCTCTTCCCACTGGCCTGATGAGGCTCTGGGATCTCTGAGATACCAAACAGAGTGCCCTCGTTCCATGCCGCAGTTTCCCCATCCCCAAATTATGCCTGGCACTAGTTACCCACCACACCAGAGTGGCATAGAGCTGGGTCATTTTCCAGTGAAGTTATTTCTTGCCCCCTGGACTAAACATGCACCTGGATGGTACTGTGCTGCTGCCGGAGAGGATGCTGATGGAAACCCGAGCGATGCAAAACCTGAGTCTGGGTGACAGAATTGTCCCTTCTGGGTGCAAACTGTCCCAGGACCCACAGGTCTCGCTCAGAATCTCTAAGTCTGATTTTCCAGCTCAACCTTTTTTACCCTGATTTGCTACTGGGGTGGCCTTGCTCTAAGGTATGATATACTCTTGCTGACTTGCCCAGTATCACCAGTTCTAGTTTCAGTTCTTTGACTGTGTGACACGAATGTGATGTAGGGGCTGGACTGTTTGGATACTTGATCAGTGTGATGTTTTGCAAGGCAATATGGTGGTGGCACAGCATAATTAAGTTCTTTACTATTATTCCCTAATGATGGAGCAGCTTTGGGAAGCGTGATGGATGCAGGCAGTGAAGGGTGACAGCTGGGCAAAGGACTGGTGCAGATACAGGAATCCTTCCTTAAGCTGATGGATATATTGCTGCTGTGGAGTGGTTTTATGCATCCAGAGATGCTTGCTTCCTTTGTTCTGCACAGCAGGCCATCCCAAAGCTTGGGCATCACCAAAGCACCTGCTTTGTTGTGCCATCAGGAACGACTGGCTAATCATAGAACAGAATCACAAATGGTTTGGCTTGGAAGGGACCTAAAAGATCATCTTGTTCCAAATCCCTGCTATGGGCACGGACACCTTCCACTAGGCCAGGTTGTGAATGGCACTAGGTTGAGCTGGATCAGCAGGTGCTTAGCATCCGTTCCCATCCTCCCCGAAGAAACATCCTGAGCTGAACCTCCCGCTTTGTTGAGAAGGAGAGCTTGCCTTGTCCTGAACCACACTGCACTTGAGACTGTGTTGGAAACTCCAGGAAAATGGCTTTTCCCAATAAAACTATATGAAGGCAGCAGTTCATAAGGTTTTCATTAACCTTGCTCTGGGAATATCTATTACTTCCAGCCACAGTGTCTGGTGTTGCTTGGTACTGAACATACGTGTAACAAACCATTCCTGCTCCAGAAGAGCCAGCAGTGCAAAGCTGTGTCTGCTTTGGGGAGCTTTTGCTGCAGCACATGGACATCAAAGGTCTGCAAAGCCTCCCGTGTCGGTGTGTTACACAGATGGAATCTTGGAAAACTGGTAGGTAGGAACCCAGGACGTTTTAAGAGGGATTACAATTAGTGCAGTACAATAGCCCTTTATAGCCAGGGCCTTAATGTGCTGCTGTTCACGGTGGTAATTAGTTGGATTAAGTTGTACTGATATAAGCAAAGTATTAATGAGAGAGTTACAGTACATGGAGTGAGCAGCACTCGTCCTGTGCCACTGCAGGGGCACTGCCAGGCATTTGGGATGCAAACCTTGGGTGTTCCTGGTACAGAGAGGACATTCACAGCCAGCCCACGAGCATCCAGCTGCCTCAGCTGCTAAATAGAGCAGGATGGGGAACAGGAGCACTGCTGGCACCTCGGCAGGCAAGAAGGTACCAACCCCCAAGCGGGCGGTGGCAAATGCCCCATCGTGTGAGAGACAGAGGGTTCGGAGGAGAAGGTGAAGCAGCAAGGCTAGAAGTAGAACATAAGATCAGATTACAGCTTTGTTTTAATTGCATTCTTTAATTCCAGTTTCTAGTGCTCAAAGACTAGACATCAAACAGTGTTAAAATTATTCGAAACCAAGCTACAAGTCTCAACATCAGAATGCCTATTACACTTATCTGTGACCTTCTTAACATTAAAACCACCACATTATTATTATTGTATATTTTCAGATTATTATTAGGCTTCTGAACTCTGCTGCAGCTTGATTTATAGAAACTGCTTAGTCACTGGCAGCAGAGCTGTGCTGGGAGTGGGAGAGATGCTCGCTGGTGCTTCAGCAGAGGCTCCTGCCAAGAAGCAGCCGCTGCCCTTGACAGATCATTGAGAGCTGGTGAGCATTTCCCTCTCATGTAGAACTTCTGGAATAGCTGCAAACCAATCTCCTCCCCTATGAAGAGCAGGGGTGGAAAAAACTCAAGGCTCAATTAATCCCCTCCAGTTGTTTGGGTCACATTTATATGTGTTTTGCATGAAAAGCAATCTTCTGGTTTGCTATGTGCTTTGCTGGGAGCACTGCCCTGGATTTTGGGGAGGTGGTGCTCCTGTGAAATTGGGGTTCAGCCTTTGGAAGGAGCAGTTTGATGCGGCAGAAGCAGCTGGCAATGTGGGAAGGAGGTGCTGCCCATCCAGGTTGGGATGGGAGTTGGGGGGGCTTGGCATGGTCCAGGAACCAGAGCGCTGAAGAGCTCTTTTAAAATTAAATACAGGAGCAGGGGGCCTGCTGCTTCATCCCACTAATGATGGTGGTGTTTTTGGGACACCACTCACAGCAGCAAACAGAGCAGAAGATGCAGGACAGGCCCTTACAGGAAGGGTGCTTGCCCTGGGTTGTATGGGCATAGTAAATGCTAACAATTTACAACTGTCTGAACAAACCAATGGCAAACCTGTTTCTTTTACTATTTGCTGAGTAATGACTATGCTGAGCTCTTTATAAATCACAGTCCTCAGCCCTGTGTGCTCTGAATGGGTAGGGAGTGATGCTTTGTCCACCACCTCTTCAGTCAAAATGCATCATCCCCAGTGCTGGTGCTCCGGCAGCACTGCAGGTCTGGTAGCAGAAGTCCAGAACTCTTTGAAACTTGCAACAGAATTAAACTTAAAAAGGAAAAAATAGAGGTATCAAACACATCCATCCTGATTTCTTTTGTGGACATGTTTCAGCATCAGCTAATGGACTGTGCCTGTTTGCAACATGCTGGTATCCTGGTGATTTAAATAGGATAGTTCAAAGAACACACATTGGGTAAGTAGCTTAGTCTTTAGTTTTATTCATGCTGGAGTAAGCCATTGCCAGCCACTTTCAGGCAGCGAACAGGAGAAAAACAATGGCTCTATTTGGCAGAGTCCAGTGGATGAAAAGCACCAGAAGTATAAAATCCAAAACTGCTGAAAATAGTGGAAAAGAATGGATTAGTTCTTCTCTGACTCAATACCTTTATTCTTTGATATTTTTTTATTGCCTTTGCTCCTATAATGCATCGTGGTGACTCGTGTGAAAGGTCTGTAATAATGTTTCATTGCTGTGAAGGCACCAGATAAACCACTAAGGATCCTCTGGTCCTGTGTGGTTCTGTATGTTTAGAATATAGCCAGAAATGGGCTGGCATTGATAGAGGAGGGTAAAATAAGAGGTGGAAAGAGCATTACCAAGCATGTTCTGAGCAGTCATACATGCAGAAAACCGTGGTTTATATATCTGCTGGAATTAAGAAAGGGCAGGTGATAGTCTGGTGATGCCCAGAGCTATTTCATGGGCTGGCTGGTGCCAGAGCAGTGCACTCCTGCTCTTCTGTTCAAACAATTGCTCTTCCTCACAGCTACAATGCTTGAATCGATATTTTCAGGAACTTTGCAACTCATTTAGCCCCAGACCACATCTGGAACTTTTTGCTCTTTCAGAGCAAGGCTCATTCCATGTGGTCCTGCAGAGGTGCAGGGCTGAACAGGGACGAGGCTCTGGAAAAGGGACCCACTGCCTGTTCCACCCCTGGTTTTGGTGTTGCCACCTCCCTTAAAGTCTCTGTGGCAGGTTCTGGGTGTTCTAGCTCCTTCAGATGCCTGAGGGTGTTGCTCTATGGAGCAGAGAACCTGTTCCCAGGGACCTGACTTGGTTTCTTCTCTTAGCAGGGACATCCGAGGGCCACATTCTAAGTAGAGACATCATGACTTGGCCTAATAATAAACCTATTGACTTGGGACATTTTGGGGGCATAAATACAATGTGTGTACTTTACTGAGCATAGTGTTGGCCAAGTCCCTTCTAGCCAGAGGCCATCTCTTCTGAAGCAACCAAAGCCCTAAATGCAGCAAAATGGAGAATTTATAACAGAAAAAGTGCTGGCTTGACAATATTGCACAGTCCCATCCCAGTCTGCATCCAGTTCTCAACTATTTTCTGCCTTCAGTCCAATAGGAAAGTCATTTATTTCCTTGGCTCTGCTGTGTTAATGAAAAAGCCACTTAACAAAACAAATAGAAGGAAGGACATTTGCAACCAATTATGGTATTGCTGATCAGTCACATTGTGCTGGAAATCACACACTGAAGTTCAGCCCAGGCGGCTGATCAATGACCTGGTAGCTTGGCACTGGTGCACACTATCAACTTAATAAATCAATGTAATTTCAGTCCCTGTGCCAGAATATATATGTGCAGTCAATATGGCATCAATATTACATAAAGATGGTTCAAAGTAATTGCCTAAATGCTGTGCTCTCTTATCTGCTGTGCAACCCCCCGGGTGCTCCAGCAGCCTGGGTGGAATTTGGCTACCTATTCCTCAAATAGATCCCTGGGCATCACTTAAAATGATGGTTTTAAAGGTTGGTTGGGGTTTGTTTTTTTTCAACCACAAGGGAAGTCAGCACTCCAGGATCTCATTCAGGGCTGACCAAATTGCCAGGCAGCTCTCTGCTTCGGGGAGGACTCGGCGTGCACGGCGGGTCGTGGCGCGGGCGGGAGGAACGGGGGGAGTGGGGTTTCTCCTCGGTGGCAGATGCACATCTTGGCTGGCTCATGCTTGGCTTCCTCTTCTTAATTAGCTCTGACATTTTAGCTGTCGTAATATGGGTTTGGTTTAGAAGTTAAGGCTGAAATCACTGGGTTTTGCTGCAAAGTTTGGTTTAAGTGCAGGGAAACCAGGCTGCTTCTGTCTGGCAGCTTTGTGATGGGCTGGACCTTGGAAATACGGGAGCTTCTGGGCATGCTGGGGGTCACTTGCTCCCACACCTGACAGCACCAGTTTCAGTGCTCTCTGATCTTGTTTCACTCTACAAAGAACCCTAGAAACTAAATAGTTTGTACTGATTTAAAAAAGGCAATTTTATATAACTATTTAGAAACAGCTTTCTAAGGGTAGCTGGATACTGAAGACATCCTAATTTCATTTTTAAGTGTCCTGGCCTCTCCAGCCAAGTGACACACTC
Source organism: Sclerurus mexicanus (assembly GCA_013396755.1). Lineage (NCBI taxonomy): Eukaryota > Metazoa > Chordata > Aves > Passeriformes > Furnariidae > Sclerurus > Sclerurus mexicanus. The sequence continues at coordinate 1,186,074 of VWZF01004021.1, forward strand.
AGCTTCCCAGCTCTAACATTTCACACCCAGTATGTTACCTGGAAGCACAGCAACATCCACTTGGGCACATGCTCCAAGCCTCTCACCTGGCTGTGGCCTCAGCCTTTCTGGGAATATACCTGGCCCTTTTCCACCTGCTGTTTGTCCCAGAGCATGACAACAGCAAAAGGGACATTTGGGCACTACAGACCCACCTTGACACGGTCACTTTGGTTGTGTCCTCTCAACTCAGCTGCGTTTTTCAGAAGCATCACATGCTGCAGCCACTGGGAATACTTGCAAGAGATTTCTATATAATTCCTCTGGGCTTAATTCTTATTAATTCAATATATTACTATATAAAGGATGTTTTAACTGTAATATTGATTAATCATCAAAGAATCAGTATAGACTGCTTTGGGTTGGAAAGGACCTTAAAGCCCAACTAGTTCCAACCCCTGCCACAGGCAGGGACCTTCCACTATCCCAGGTTGTTCCAAGCCCCATCTAACCCGGCCTTGGACACTCCCAGGGATGGGACAGGAGAAGAAGGCAAGGAGCTTTTTATGAGCAACCTGTGTCAGTGTCTCACCACCCTCACAGGGGAAAATTTCTTCTGCAGGCACTAATAACCATGAGGATACAGCACATGCACACTCAAAATATACGTATATACGGCAGGGATCTTTCTTTGAGAGTGTAATTGGGTTTGGCTAAAGCTTAGCTGACAGCAGAGGTAGGGAGCAAGGAAAGGAGGGAAGAAAATACTGGTTCATCTGTTGCCCAGCCATAGTCAAAGCTGAGTTTGGCTGTTTTTCTGGCAGAAGTGAGTTGTAAAGATAGTTTTGAAGGAGGAGAAAGGAGTGGCTGTTCAGATTTTATCGGGAAGGTTTTCCCAGGCTCAGAAGAAAACTGGACAGAAAGTGAGACTGTGCTTTGGGAAGGAGCTGACAGATGGATTATAGAGGCTGGTGGGGCAAAGGTTGTGGGTTATTGGTTCAGCCAGGTAAGAGGAGATGTGGAAAGGTAATAGGAATAATGGGGAGAAGGCAAGATGCTTGTAAATTATGTAAAAGGACTTGCATGGATATGGTCTTGAGGGTAGCTTCTAAAACTGAAGATGGCAACAGCTGATGGAAGAAGAGGGAGGCTTGGAGGAGATAATTTAAAACATGGCTTAGAGTTGATAAAAAGAGAGACTTTGGGACACGATTCCAAAGAAATCCAGCATGGTATCACCTGAGTGAGAAGGAAAGGGGAAAAGAGGGAGGATGGCAGGGAACCACCCATTCTTGGCTTACTGGGGGGGATGGAAAGCAGTGACTGAGCTGCCCTGTACAGCTCTTGCAGGCTTTTTGAGTTATTTGAGCATTCTCCCAGCTTAATTTTTGACTAATGGATTATTTTGATATCACTACTGATTGTGGTAACTGACCCAGTGTCACCAGAGGTCAGTGACTGTGACTGTGCCCTGGCTGCACCATCAGCCTGGTTCTTCCTCACAGGACATCAGCTTCACACACACTTGGTTTCTCCTGCTGTTTCCAGAAGTCCATAGCAGTAAAATACTCTGAGAGAACTCTGTCTTGTGGTGGCTCATCCTTTCTAACTCCGGCCATCACTGGAATGAAAAAATCGCAGTGGTCTGTGGAAAAGAGAAAAATAATTGAAAAATAGATTTCTTTCTTATATTTTTCCAAACCACCAGAGCAGTTTACCCATTCCTGGGAAAAGATGCAATCAGACAATGTTTCCCTTAATGGCAGAATACAGAATAGTGCTTAGAGGAGTCTTTCAAAGAAGACAAATATACACTTGTACTGTCAAATGCGGAAATAATCAGTTTTTTCCTTCTCTTACCCTAAATATTTACCTCTAGAAATGTTAAGTATGTTTGTTTTCCTTCCGTAGTTTGCTTGGTTGGAAACAAAAATTATATTGAATGTTTTTGTTTGTTTGTTCATGTTGGAGTACAAAACCAGGATGTAAACGGTTGGATGTGGGTTGGGGCATTTATCAATTACACGTGGAGGGCATCATATCCCAGTGTGGTATGATGGGAGGAAGGTAGGAAATCTTGGATCCAGCAGCATCAGTAGCAATATTTCCTTTAGTTTTAATTACCTTTATTAGATTGGAATAATAGAATAATTCATGCTCTTTCAAGAGCAAACAATGATTTCTTCAAAATAAGTGGTGGCTTAGTGATCCTCTTCACATAGGAAGACACCTTGCTCTGTTTGAGTTCTCGACCACCCCGGCAGCAGTTTCTCTCTGGAGAAACCTTCATCACAGCTCTGGCTTGGGATTTGCTTAGGTTTCCATGGGGAGATCCCGAAGTGCAGCTGGGGCGGGCTGGTGAGGAGCAGTGCCTGCCGGGGAGGATGTGGATCCCACCCGAGCTCCCGTGGCCTCGCTGGGGAGGGAGCAGCGATGTGTGCTCGAGGCATCTCCTCTGGTGGGCTCTCCCCGAGGGAGCTGCGCTGCCAGGAGCTCTCCTGAGGCTCTGTACCTGCACCCCGTGCTGTGACAGATGGCCGGAGGGGCAGTGAGGATGAAGGTGAAGTGATGCAGCCTCACGCTCTGGTACCCAGCAGAAGATGCGGCTCCTGATGCTCTCACGTGGCAAGCGAAGCCGCAGGGCTGCAGCAGGACTGAAACACGGCCCCACGCAGAGCCCCGGGGCTGTCCCTGCTCTCAGGTGGCACACACAGATGGGCACCTCCAGCAGCCTCAATTCCAGCTCCCCGCTCTGCTCTCCCGGGCACGGGAGCACATTTGCAGAAGGAGCAACTCGTGAGTAACACCTGCCTCTGCAGGCAGCAGATCCCGCAAGTATTTAGCGGTAAACCTTGGGCAGGGAGGATGCGCTCTGCTCTGAAAGCAGGGCATGAAAGCCTCTGTGGCAACGGCTGAGCCCAATCCCCTGCACAAGCGAGTGTTTATTATCAGGAGAACTGATCTCCCGGAGCACTTAATGCCCTGCCTGCACCGAAGGAGCCAGCGCACACTGCAGCCTCGCAGCCTTTTGCTGGGTATCTCAGTCTCACTCCAGCAACGCTGCTGTTAATTGCAATACAAGTGGATTTAAGGGATTTACCCGTTTCATTTGCTTGTTCGAGTGGGTTCAGGGTGGCACACAGTGAAAACAACAACCCGAGATGGCTGTGTTTGCCCAGTTCCTAAGCTACAGGTGTGCAGTGGCAGACTTGTACCTGTCAGCACAGAACCGAGTCTAAGAATTAACTGGATTTGCACCTTGCCTATCTGTCTGTAGATAAGAGTGTTACCTCAGAGCCAGGCAGTGGATATTGCTGATAGACTGAGCCTGGGTGCTGGGTTACTCCTGACTTTGACCTTGGCCACTTCTATCACTGGAGCAACATTTTGCGTGCTTCTGTTTGCTCACATGGAGATAAGGGCACTGGTCTCTGGATTAAAAGTGTCATTAAGGAGGCACATTATGATTATAATTATTATTTTACAAGCTGAACAGTGTGCAGAAGCTGGCAGTGCTGCTGCTGAGCTTCCTCAAGGAGTGTGTGCCTTTGCAAAAGGGGAGAGGAAACCGTACGGGAGGATTTTCTCGTAACTAAGCTGAGGAAACGGATTATCTGTGAAACAGCCAACAGTTTTTATTTACTGTGAAAATCTGAGTCTCACTCTCAATTTCCCATCAAGATAAAATGCAGGCATTTGGTTAAAATGGCAACTTAATGCTCCAGAGGTTTAATTACCACCACTCTATAATCAAAATCAACACAGAGTGCAGGCTGTAGCTCCCAACTCCAACAAGAAATGCAGCTCCCCACAAAGCAGTCAATAAAAAGAAGATATATGGCATGTGCTTGGATTTTGTGGTCCTTCCCACAGCTGAACTTGCAAATCTGCTATTGCTAATGGTTTTCTTTCAAACCTCAGGTTCTCCCTTAGCTTTTATCAAACTCCAGAGCTCCCTATTTCTACATTTTAACTTTCTCTGTGTATAATACCTCTATACATGGCACTGAATTAAGGGAGTTCCCAGTGTTGGGAGCTAAATCACCGATTTTTTTCCTGTGTCAATAGCAAGCAATGCGCTAGGTTTCAACAGTGATTATTGAAACTTTACAAGGGCCTTGGCTGGAAGAAGTGTCCAGAAGGCATGTATGTGTGCTGGGTTATGGCTGTTGTGATCTCTATCATGGACCTCCATAGATAAAATGATTGATCCTCCTCCACTGCAGTTCCTGGTGCTTTTCTTTAACGACTTCAGGACTTGTTCAACCATAGGACCAACCTGGGTCTTCCTTGGTACAGTTTTCCCTCTGCAAGGTAAGATTGCTTTTCTGCAGTGCATTTTCTGCATGAGGTTTGTTGTGCTGCCCCAGCTGTTGATCCCTGTGAAAATTGCACATGCTCTGTATTTTACCCATTCCTTTGCAAGCTGGGTTTTTAGTGAGTGAAGCCTTTATGTGTCTTGCAGCTACACTCCTGCCAGCCACCAAGGCAGCTACAAAGCACAGGTACTGTCAGCAATGCAGTCCTCTGCCTTCTGCAGGGGTTGAGCCCTGGCTTTACATCCTGGGATGCTCCCAGATGCTGCAGTGGCAACCACAGAAGTTGCTCTCAAAAAAACCCACCCACTTTGCTATGGCTTCTGCTCTTTCTAAGCAAGGGTTAATTTTCCTTCTCATCACCAGCCTCTCATAAAAACGTAGCACATTTTGTATCCTGCCCCTACTGACTTGTGGAAATAAGAGATACCCTATTAGCAATCCTTGTCCAAACACAGTGTCGGCCTGGTTAGTGCCAGCACTTTCCATCCAGCACTAGTATTTGTTTTTCCATGCTCTTAATCTTAGAAATTGAATCGAGTCTGATAAAAGTGACTTCCTGAATATTGCATAACAGTTTACATCTGTCAGGAGAGAAGACAAACAGACCTGACCTTGAACTTGGAAAGCTTCCTCCCAGCAGGTAAGAGCTTCCAAAAGTCTGTGCTGGGGCTCCTGTTCTCCTTGCTGTCCCAGGACAGCAGTGAGGCTTCCCTGGCAGCCATCCCCTCTGCAAAAAAAACTTTGGAAAACACTTTGGATCCTCCTCTGGGGACCTGAGAATCCCCCAAAAAGAGCTGCAGCAGGAAGGCAGCTTCATGTTCTTGCTCTGAAAAGGAGGCAGAGGAGAAATCCTGTCCATATCTGGCAGGGTTTAGCCTCCAGGGATTAATTAAAGGCTTTTTCAGTTTTTCTTTCAAACCTCACAACATTCATCCCTGCCTCACTGAATAGGGAAAAGGGAGAGGCATTTTCTCTGGTGAAGCACCAGCCTGTTTCAATTTTCAGTTTTACATTGCAGTAATACACTTTTCCTAAGGGGATACCACAGGAAGGGCAAACTTTGGCTTCCCACCATTGGAGCATTACATCATTAATATGAGCTGGTAATCTGAGCAGCGGGCAAAACAAATTCCCTAAACTTAATAATTTTTGGTGCTTTCCTTGGTCTTTCTGCCCCTCTTCCCTGCCTGTGGGTAAAAGCAGGAGGTGCTGGCAGAGCCAGTGTAGGATGGGGACCAGTGGACCAGGAGTGGGTGGTGATGCTACAGGAGCAGGAGGTGTCCTGCATCCTCTGGGCTGCTGGCAGGGCTGGGACTGGAGAGTAACAGAGCTCTGGGGCAGCAAAATCCTCTCTTCTCTGACTCTGGCTCGTGGTGATGGCTGCAACGGGTGGAAGGAGCCACCGGGCTCCCTGTGAAACACGTGGGGTGTTTTTGCACAGGTTTCCCAGTACCAGAAAAGCACAGGGCGAGTGTGTGTCTGGGTTTTGGGCTGCGTGCTGAAGAAATGCCACAGCTCCCAGCTCAGCCCACCCCGAGTGTGTGTGTGTGGTGCCCTGCAGACCCCCCGGCCGTGCCCTGACTGCAGTGTTTGTTTTCTGACCCCGTTACCTATTCCAGTTTGGATTTCAGCTGCTTAGGCTTGATTATTTTAAACCCCCTCTATCTGATTATCAGCAGCCCAGCCAGGCCAGATATGAAGCTTCCTGGGAGATCCCTGGCAGCGTTGCAGAAGGATAATTTGCCTCTCATTCATGCTTCTGGGGAGTTTGGTCAGCTGAGACGAGGGGAGCTACGGGGATATTCCAAAGGGGGTAGAGGCAGCTCTCCCGGTATTCCCTGTGCTACAGCCTCACAAATACCAAACTTTGCTGTGGGATGGAGTGTTGCAGTGGGCGTGTGGGGAAATGTATCCTGGCCAACACCCCCAGGAGGTGTCAGTGATGGGCACACACTAACCCACCGTGGCACGCAAGGATGCTTCTGGAAGCAGAGCAGCACAGGGACTCGCTGGTACCCAAACCGGGCATCCCTGTGCAACCTCCTCAGAACTGCCTTGCTCCTGCTTTTCGGTTTTTCTATTGTTATCCTAACGCTGCCTTCCTCCTCCTCCCCCCAGCAGGATGAAGAAGCCTCCAGCTGGCCTAGGAGGCTTATCAGCTCTGTCTGGCTGGGTGTTAACAGTTTATTTGCATAAGTACCTGTCCCCGTCATATGCCGCTTGCCTTTGTGACTCACTGGAGTTGTTTATTTTTCCTGCAGCAGCCAGGCTTGCGGCTGCTGCTCCCCGAGGTATGCCAGGGCAGATGCCACCAGCCCCGGGCACTGCGGGATGCCTGGCACGCTCGGGCCAGGATGCTCACCCTGCCTGGCTCCCCCGCTCCTCCTGCCCTGCGGGACCGGCTGGGAGATTAAATGTGGAACTGGTCGGGTCCTGATTTCTCCTGGCTGTCAAGATAAAATTAAACGGAACCCCCGCTTTGACACCTCGGCAGCCGTCCCAGGCTGGGGACAGTGCGGGGTCCCCTGGGACCGCAGCCCCAGCTCCTGCTGCAGGGGCAGGTGGTGCGTCCGGGCTGAGGGCTGTGTGATGGGAATGTGTCTCCTCCCTGCTGTTGGCGTTCACAGACTCAAGAATGCCCTGAGCTGGAAGGGACCCACACGGATCATGGAGTGCAACTCCTGGCACTGCACAGGGCAACCCCAGAAATCCCACCGTGTGCCTGAGAGCGTTTTCCAAATGCTTCTTGATCTCTGTCAGGCTTGGTGCTGTGACTGCGTCCCTGGGGGGCATCTTCCAGTGCCCAAGCACCATGTGGGAGAAGAACCTTTTCCTAATATCTTTATTTTAAGGAGCCGAGATCCTTAAAGCCTTTTCTGAACTCGGGTCTCTGCTCCAAAGGCAGAGGCAGCGTGACCTGCCAGCCCAAGTCTCCTGGCTGTGCAAAAGCCACCCCGGTGCAGCTCTGCTCCAGGTGCTGATCCATGACCACAGAGTCACCTCCTCAGGTAGGAGCAGAGCGATCTTGTTTCTGCTCATTAGCTCTGAAAGGTTTTTCCATCCATAGTAAGAAAGTCATTAATGTTAAACTTCCGCTGCCAGGTATGATTGATTTGAAGATTATAACCACTCTAAAGGGGGTATGTGTTGCATATGCAATGTGTTGAAGTGCTGGCATGCAGGAATTGTTGCTCTGATGGTTGCCTGTCATCCACGGAGCTCAACAGAGAACAGCTCAGACAAACGTGGGGCTGCTCAGCAGCCTGGCAGGGCTAAGGAAGAGTGGCCAGTTTCAAAGGGCAGAGGTAAATTCAGATCAGTAGTTGGTACATCCCCTGCAGAAGGGCTGGAATCCTATCCCGTGGTTTAGCAAGTCTCCATGCTCATGGTGCTGTGGTATTTTACTAATAGGGTGCCTATCCAGGAGGTCCATGGTGCTCTCAGGAGGGCAATGCTCAGTGCAGCATCCCCCCTGCAAGGAGCTACCAGGACTGAAGTGTTTTCTTCTCAATGAGGCCCAGAAACCTGGGGGTTGTCGTGTGGTGTGTCCTGCTGGTGTGTTCTGCTTCCCCTCTGTGGCTGATGAGCCAGTGAATCAGCTGTCCAGCCAGCCAGCCACTTCTTGTATGTAAAAGTTATTTTAGACACGTGTTTGTGGTGCTCATCGTATCACTCATCGTTTAAAGTGCTTTTGACAAGGTACCAGTTGAGCTGTGCCAGGTGAGCATGGATCCTCTGACTGGGAGGATGGATGGATAGATGGAGGAAGCTTGATGAGAAGAGCAAGGATATGACTCAGCTCCAACTGTGTGATGTTACAGGGCAGGCCAAAGTGTGTGAGAGAGAGGTCAGTGTGGAAAGGCAGATAACCAGCAATTTGCTATGAATACCAACATTGAAGAGGAGCAGGAAACTTGATTTGTCCAAAGAGAAGTGCAGGGAGAGAAAACAGAGGGAGAAAGGAGCAAACAATACAACATGTGAACCATCCAAGAAGTGACATAAGGAGCAGAGCCCAGAAGGAAAAATTCATGAAGCCAGGAGAGGGCTGCAGGAATCTCATAAATATCATGTTAAGTTGTATATCTCAAGAAATCCTTGACTTTCCATCTTTACCTCTTTTCCTCAACTGCATTAGCAGCTGACTTGTCCTTCTGGCTACCCTTAGGTCTTTCTGAGCCGTTGTTGCCCATGCCACGTGCCTCCCTCTCTGGGGCTGCATCTAGGCTGGATTTGCTGCTTGGGAACACTGCTCAGGCAATGTAGTGTCCGTGTCAGCCCCCCTATGGTTAAAACCAACTCTGTGAGCAAACCCTCATAATTTTATTTATGACTTTTAGATGAGATAATGGTTTTCCACTTTGAAAAGAAAGCTCGCTACTCCAACATTTATTTTCTATAAATGCCTTGGCATTTATATTGCAACAGGAGACTATTCAGTGACATTATCTGATAAATATCGTGTTATACAGCTGCAATTTACAATGCATATATTTTTAACGGTGCTTCTAAGCTAAATTAAATGCTTCTAAAATATGGTACTTATGGAAAACAAATGTCTGTTCTAGCAATTTTGTTTTTCAGGGTACGCTATTTTTTTAAAACCAGATACCATCTTTATCCTGTCAGGCAGTAAATTATGCACTTGCACTTTCATAAACTCTCCCCTTGGGAACTTAGTCAACGAAATGGAAATGTCTTTTTCACACCCTCCAACTCCAGAGAAATACAGCGGAATAGCCAACTTGGTTATAAACTGAATCCATACAAAATGTGGATTAATGCAGTGCCCATGCACGTGTTGTTTAGCATATGTACCGTTCACTCAAATGGCACATTGAGTTGTGACTGGGGACATTAATGACTCTTTTTTTTAATTGGGACCAATTGCATGTTCTGTGGTGGGATCTGCAGGAGGAAGATGCCCAGTGGCACCAGACTGTTAACATCCCTCCCCGGCCAGGACACCTGTGGGAGGAGGAAAGCTCTGCTGGCCTGCTCAGGGCAGTAAAACACAATGGTTTTTACACCTTGGTGGGTCTTCCCTGCGTTGTGGGGTGGGAATGGGCAGGACAAGGGTTTAGAATGGCCTGTCCTGCCTTTGGGATACCCTTTCATGAGGGAGAGCAGAGGTACTGAAGCAGCTGGACTAGATGCTCCTTGTAGGTCCCTTCCAACTGAACTGTTATTCTAAATCTACTTCTCTTTTCATCCTCCATCAGCCACAACTACAGAATTCGCCTGTAGCATCAAATGTCTTCATATGAAACTCCACATGGTCTGAGGAGCTGTGCTATTCCTTCACTCCACTGAACGTGGAAAGTGTGAAATGCCACCAAAAAGGAGGCAAAGGAATGGCAGTGGGGAAGGGTGTTGCAGGGGAGTCTGCTGTGATGCCCAAGGACCCCCCAAAAGGAAGAGCTACAGCAGGTCTCCTGTTGCAGGAGAGGCACTGGAGCTGTTCACCTGACTACTGATGGTCCTTATTTTCCCAAATCTAAACTCAAGGACACTTTGAAAGCCCCAGTTCTGGGGACTGCATGAAATATGGGATGTATTAAATGCACTTGGCAATAGAAGCAAACTTAGAGCAAACAGGAAAACCAACAAGAAGAAGAACAAAAAAAAAAAAAGGAATCTTGAAATTTGGCAGAAAAAATGCAGTGCACAAACCCCACAGGAATGTGAGCATCTTTTCACAAAGCCACTTATGGATGCATTCCTTAAAGGTAATCCCTTCAGACAGAGTGAAGCTGCCATTTCTTTGAAAGATATTAAAGCAGCTGTTGCTAGAACATAGAGAATTTCTGAGCTCTCTGTCAAGGGATGGACATTTGTAATGCTGTATCTGCTTTTTTTTATTTACAGTTGGATACCAAATTTCCAGCTATTGAAGGTAATTGAGACTGCAAACAAAATCTCACTATCCACTGATCTGCCAAATCAAATTTTTTCTCCTGTAAGTATAGTGTTTTTTCCTTAGCTTCAGAGAGGAAAAGAATTATGCAGAATGAATGAGAAAGAAAAGGGATTAGTTTATATAATGACCATAGCAGCCTTGATCTGTCTGCCGTAGTTTATTCTTGAAGATGGGAATGATTATTATTGTAATTTAGAACAGAGCTTGTTCTCTTTCCTTCTGCTGCATCTGCTTGCTACTCTCCAAATTAACACATATTTTAATAAAACTAAATATCCTGGTTATAGCTGGGATATTGGATGACCCCAGCTGGGAAATGGGCACAGCAAGATTTTCATCATCTCTATGTTCCCCTCCTGGAATGGCTGTGCACTTCTCTGGTCCTTAATAGGAATTAAAGTAGCCATGAGGCTATTTGGTGACTTCTGGCTACCAGGGGGCCTCAGAAGAGGGTATCTAATGCAGTAAATCAGCAGCTATGCGTCTCCTGTGCTGTTCTCAAAAAAAAAAACAAACAAACCGATCTCCAGGAGCTCTCTGTCACCAGAGCAGCTCCATGGTGGTCCCCCTGCTCCCAGCATCAGGCCTGGGTGGGTGTCACAGCAGGAACAGGCTGAGGGAGCTGAGCGTCCCTCATGGTTTCTCACTAGCTAATGTCGGAAAATAGATTCTTTCTGGTCTTCAAAATGACATTGGGGTTTTTGCTGTACTTGGGGACTACTCGCACCCCCGTGGACCTGTCCCATCTGTGTGTCTGGTGCTCATGCACTACAGTGATCAAATCTGATGCCAACAAGGCACCTGGGTTTTCCTCTTTCTCGCCCTCATCTGCACCGAGGCTTTCCCTGGTCTCAACTCTTAGTGAGAAGTTTTATTAAACCAAAGTATTGAGAGATTAGCTAATTTAGACACTTGTTTTCCTGAAGTTGCTTTAACACTTCAGTAGTCGTAGCTCAGAACAAATTCAGCCCTAAAACCAAGGTATTCACAGCCTACCCCTCCAGTGTGGGGAAGGTGCCACGAGGCAACAGCTCTGCAGCCTTTTGGGGGACTCACGGTTAGTGATGGGATTTAACTCTGCAGAACTCCTACAGAACTCCTGAAGACTCCATCCTTCACTTCAAAACATCTGCTAATTCTACTCGTGTGCTCATCATCGAAAGGCTGCCTATATTTTGCCTTTCAGGTTTGTAAAAATAAGCACCGGTGAATGAAGATGAAAGGGAAGTGTTGCTGGTTTCTTCCCTGGAGATCGTATTTCTTACTTGTTGCATAACTGCTTATTTTAGCATCAATCAGCCGAGCCTTTGTTGTGCAGACAATTCTGTCCTTTTAGAGGATTTGTGCAGTATTGTTTCTTCCAAAATGCCTTTTTTTTTTTTGGTTTCTGTTATTAGATTTATTTCTTCTCTTAGCAAATGCCAATTGACAATACCCTGTCAGAGCTCTTCATAAGCGTTGCGTAAATGTCATACTATGTAAACTGAGTGTTGTATACATCATATACATGGCCTTTCTGGAGAGCCATCCGTCAGGTGCTATCTGTGTGTGTGTGTCATGTTTATGAATTTGTGCACAAGCTCTGTTTAAGTGTGCATATATGGTAGCCAAAAATCTGTTATGGAAGGAACTCGAAAGTGTCTGAACTCTTCTTGTCAGTGTAACTTCATCTACCCTCTCTTGTTGAAGCAGAACAAGACTTCAATTGCATGTTCAGATACTCCTTTCCTTCTGCATCTCTCTGTGTGCAGTGGGATGGGCAGCGAGGGGCTCAGTGATGCCCATTGTTCAGCACACAAGCCTAGGCAAAGTACATTATTCAGCACATTATTCACATGTCTGACCACTTTTGGATTTCACAGCAATGGAAAACACAGCTCAAATGCTTCTCTGGTGCAGTTCTCAAAGCAGAGCAACACACTGATGGCAAAAATGCATTGAGGATGCATCTAGGCATGCTGTGGACCTGCCATGCCATGCTGTGACCTTCTTGAGAGATGTACAGAAATTCTGGAGAAATGGCCTCAAAGGGTAGTAAGGCTGTAGTGTGCTGTACAGGACCAGAGCAGGGATGTGCAGGTTCCTCAAAAGACAGAATTATTAATTTCATCGTGTCTCCTTCCACAGCACTTTCCACTACACTGCCTCAGTGCTTCAGCACCTTCATTAATCCTCCCCAAACGCCTGTTTGGAAGATGGGTCAGGGTTGACACATGGATGGATTAAGGTCAGTTTTGACTAATTCAGGGTACTCCATCTGAAAAGCATAATGTCTGCTTTTTCAGAGCATTTAACATGATACAGCACTTCATACATGCAAGCACAGCACCCACTGCTTCCAGCTGCACGAAGATGGATGTCAGCAATTCAGGCTAAAGGTTTCCAGCCACGCACCCGCAGTGTGGGTAATACAGCCATCAGCAGCCAAAAGTTTGGGCTAATGACTTTGTTAGCATTATACAGCCTGGGGCAAGGGCACGGAGAGAATGTGCTTCTTTGGGAGAGTTTTATCCTGTTGTCACAGTCTCTCTGAGTCTCCAGCCCTTGCCTTGCTCCTGGGGCAGTTTATGGTTCTGCAGATAAGATGGGGGTCTGGCCAAAATTTGTTTCCTCTTTGACTTACACAGCAGGTCCACAGCGTGCAAGTGTTGTAGGGAAATCAGATTGGGGCAGTGTAACTAAGAACTGCATTAGAATACGTGTGCACAAGAAAATCTCCATGAATTGGTATGGAATGCCTCACTTTGGACGTTTCTGATGTTCTGACCAGGTAACACAATGACCTTCACAACGTCCCTTAAGGCAGCCTGTGCACAGAGATGAGGTGGGATCTCTAGGTGGAGTCCTGGCAGTGTCTCTGGATGCTGGAGCAGCAGGGTCAGCACCTGCTGAGGTCCCTGGGGCTGTCAGGGACCGACAGACAGGGGCTGCGCTCATGCATCCCACTGCTCTTGTAATCCCAGCAAAGGCTTTGTAACCAGGCGCTGATGTTTCCTGTTCCCTGGGGGTTCCTGTTCCTTTAGAGAAGGCTCTGAGCACTTGGGACAGCAGGTGCCACAAGAGCAGCACCTTCAGAGACTTCAGCAGCCAGCATCGGGCATGTTTTCTGCTGTGTTGTGAGCTGCTCTTCTTCAAAGCCCGTAACATGACTAACTTGAGTGGGTTTATCTAAAAGACCATAAAGGGCTGCTTCATGCCAAATTTCAAGACCCTATTTCCAGAGTTACAGACAAAAAAAAAAACAAACAAACCACACAGCAAGACCAAGACGATGGTCCTCCATTCTGCTTTCATCCTTGGAAGAGCCAAAGGCTTGGAGCATTCAGAAAACACCCAGCACAGGCTGCCAAGGCAGAAAGTTGCAGCCTAATTCATTCAAGTTTGGCAATGTATAAGGAGCCACAACAGGGATGTACGGTGGGGAGCATCTGGCTACCGGAGCTGTGGTTCCTAGTGGTTTGTAACCGGTAATTCAGCGTTTCAGAGCTGACCAGCTTAATGAACCTAAGAGATGATGGCAGATTGTGACTGAAAGACCATAAGAGATGATGGCAGATTGTGACTGAAAGACTGTCTTTAACCTGAATTTTAATCTTCTGCAGCAGTGGTTTAAAACAGTGCAAGCCAACTTCTGCAGGGCCCCTGGGAGTTGGGGAAGATGCACGGTGTGCACCCAGTTATTATTATTTTAATTTAAGAAACCGTTTCTATCCCGACAGCACCGCTGTGGTTGTTTTTAATCCCGGCCGAAACAGCTGGCAACAGGCAGCCCTGAAGCACCCAGAGCCCAAACCCCGCGCTCCGGGAGCGCGCAGCAGGCTCCCCCCCGCCGCTCCGCACCTCTGCGCGGAAACTCTGCGAAGTTTTTTTGGGTCGGGGGTGGGGGACACACGCACAGGGACACACACAGACACACACGCCCGCGGGTCGGGGGGGCTCCGCAGCTGCAGCCGCATCCCCAGCCCCTCCCGCGGCGGTTCCCACGCTCCGCGGGTGCGGGCGGCAGGCAAAGCAGCTCCGCTCCGCGGCCCCCGCCCGCGCCGCGATGGGCAAAGCACCGTCTTTTTGACGCAGGAGAAATGGCAAATTTTAAGTACGTCATTAATATGGCGCCAAAAGCGCTT